>CAUYSK010128381.1:0-10139 GCA_963575035.1 Avahi laniger
GGATTAATAAAATGTGGTATATGCATACCATTTAGTACTATTCGGCTTTAAGAAACAGTGATGATATAGCACCTCTTGTATTCTCCTGGAAAGAGCTGGAACACATTCTACTAAGTGAAGTATCCCAAGAATGGAAAAACAAGCACCACATGTACTCACCATCAAATTGATATTAACTGATCAACATATAAGTGCACATATAAGAATAACATTTATTGGATGTCGGGCAGGAGGGAGGGGGCAAGGGGGAGGAGAGGACGGATATATGCATACACAAAGAGTGCGATGCACACCATCCAGGGGATGGACACTCCTGAAGCTAGGATTTGGGGCGGGGGGCAAGGGAAGCATACGTAACCTAAACATCTGTACCCCCATAATATGCTGAAATAAAAAAATAAATAAATAAATAAATACAGCCCCCAAATAGGCAAAATTCACCTACAGCATTAGAAGCTCGACTAATGGTTATTCTTGGGAAAAGAGAGTGCCTGAAAGTTGTGATAAGAATTTGTAGGTCTATTGCTTATTTTTATGGAAATGCTTAAAACTATTTGCTTTTTTTGATTTGTATACTTTTCTGAATGTATATTCTACATGGATAATGATTCCTTTCATGAAAACATCACTTTCACACTTTATTCTTTTCTTTACCTGCTTTTGTCCATAATTTTATTGTTGAGGTTATCATGTTTTTTATTTTTAAATAAGTCTTTGGAAATAATGTAATTCTAAATTATGTTTAAGTCTAATTAGATTTTTCTACTTGTAACCAATTATCTTAAATTTTTGCTTTTATTGTGGTTACTAATAATTTAAGATTTGTTCTTTTTGCTCAGGATGGCTTTGGCTATTCTGGATCTTATGTGATTCCACATAAATTTTAGGATTTTTTTTTCTGTTTTTGTGAAGTATGTCATTGGTATTTTGAAAAGGATTACATTGAATCTGTAGATTGCTTTGGGTAGTATGGACATTTTAACAATATTGATTTTTCCAATCCATGAGCATGGAATATCTTTCCATTTTTTTGTGTGTTCTCCCCAATTTCTTTTATCAATGTTTTGTAGTTTTCACTGTAGAGATAATTGACTTCTTTGGTTAAGTTTATTCTCAGATATTTTATTTTATTTGTAGCTATTATAAATGGGATTACTTTTTTGGTTTCTTTTTCAGATTGTTTACTGTTGGCATATAGAAATGTGACCAATATATGTACATTGATTTTGTATACTGCAATTTTATTGAATTTCTTTATCAATTCTAATAAGTTTTTTGTGTAGTCCTTAGGTTTGTCTACATATAAAATCATATCACCTATAAAAAAGGATAATTTGATCTCTTACTTTCCAATTTGGAAGCTATTTATTTATTTATCTGATGCCTCCAACTAGAACTTCCAGTACTTTGTTGAATAACAGTGGTGAAAGTGGACATCCTCATCTTGTTCCAGATGATATAGGAAAGGTTTTCAGATTTTCCCCATTCAGTGGGTTTGTCATATATGGCTTTTATCATGTTGATGTAGGTGTCTTCTAACTTAGTTTTTGGAGAGCTTTTATCATGAAGGGATGTTGAATTTTATCAAATGCTTTATCAGCATCAATTGAAATGATCATATGGTTTTTGTCCTTTGCTCTGTTGATATTGATTGATTTGTGTATGTTGAAACATTCTTGCATCCCTGGGATGAATTCTACTTGATCATGACGAATAATCTTTTTAATGTGTTGTTGAATTTGGTTTGCTAGTATTTTTGTTGAGAATTTTTGCATGTAAGTTCATGAAAGATATTGGCCCAGAAGTATTTTTTTTTTTTATCATGTCTTTGGGTTTACTATGAGGATGATACAGGCCTCATAGCTTGAGTTTGGGAGTATTCCCTCCTCCTCTATTTTTTGGAATAGTTTTAGTAGGAATGATATTAGCTCTTCTATGAATGCTTGGTAGAATTCAGCAGTGAGGTCCTTAGGTCCTCGGCTTCTTTTTGATGGAAAATTTTTTATTACTGCTTCTATCTCATTACTTGTTATTGGTTTATTCAAGTTTTGGATTTCTTCCTGGTTCAATCTTGGTAGATTGTATTTGTCTATGAAGTTATCCATTTCTTCTAGATTTTCTAATTTATTGGCATATAGTTGCTCATAGTAGTCTCTAGTGATCCTTTGGATTTCAGCACTATCAGTTGTAATGTCTCCTTTTTCATATGTGATATTAGTTTTTTGAGTCTTCATTCTCTTTTCCTTAGTCTGGCTAAAGGTGTGTCAATTTTCTCTACCTTTTCAAAAAATTACTTTTAATTTTGTTGATCTTTTATTTTTTTTATTTAAATTTCATTTATCTCTGCTCTGATCTTTGTTACTTCATTTCTTCTTCTAATCTTGGCTTTGATTTGTTCTTTATTTTCTAGTTTTTTGAGATGCATCATTAGGTTGTTTATTTGAAGTTTTTCTACTTTTTTGATGTAGGCACTTAATGCTACAAACTTTCCTCTTTTTAGTGCTATTACTGTATCCCATATGTTTTTATATGTTGTACTTTTTGCTTTCTTTTATTTTGAGAAATTTTTTAATTCCCTTCTTAATCTCTTCATTGAGTCACTGGTAATGCACTACAGAGCTGTAGTAACCAAAACAGCATGGTACTGGTTTAAAAAACAGATATAGAAAACAGAAATAAATCCACACATCTATAGTGAACTTATCTTTGACAAAGATGTCAGCAACATACAGCGGTGAAAGGACAGTCTCTTCAATAAATGATGCTGGTAAAACTGGATATTCATATGCAGAAGAATGAAACAAGACCCTTATGTCTTACCATATAGAAATATCAAATAAAAATGGATTAAAGACTTAAATTTAAGACTTGAAACTATGAAACTACTAAAGAAAACATTGGGGAAGCATTTCAGGACATTGGTCTAGGCATGGACTTCTTCAGTAATATCCTCAAAACACAGGCAACCAAAGCAAAATTGGATAAATAGGATCACAATAAGCTGAAAGTTCTACACAGAAAAGGAAACAATCAACAAAGTGAAGAGACAAACCACAGAATGGGAGAAAATATTTGCAAACTACCCATTTGATAAGAGATTAATAATTACAATATATAAGGAGCTCCAGCAACTCAATAGAAAAAAAATCAAGTAATCCAATTTAAAAGTGGGCAAAAGATCTGAATAGACATTTCTCAAATGAAGACATAAAAATGGCCAACAGCTATATGAAAAAATGCTCAACATCATTAGTTATCAGAGAAATGCCAATCAAAACTACAATGAGATATCATCTCACCCCAGTTAAAATGGCCTCCATCAAAAAGACAGAAAATAATGAATATTTGCAAAGATGTGGAGAAAGAGAAACCCTTGTACACTGTTGGTGGGAATGTAAATTAGTGCAACCACTACGGAAAACAGTATGAAGGTTCCTCAAAAAACTAAAAATAGAAATACCAAATGACCCAGAAATCCCACTGTTGGTATATATCCAAATTTGGAGAATTCAGTACATTGAGATGATGTCTGCACTCCCATGTTAATTGCAGCACTATTCACAATAGTCAACATTTGGAATCAACCTAAATGTCCATCAAGGAATGAATGGATAAAGAAATTATGGTATGTATACACAATGTTATATAACCACAAAAAAAAAGAATAAAATTATTCTGCCTTTTTCAACAATATGAATGGAACTGGAGAATATTATGTTAAGTGAAATAAGCTAAGCTCAGAAAGACAAATCTCACATGTTTTTACTCATATGCAGGATCTAAATATTAAAAACAATTGATCTCATGAATATAAAGAGTAGAATAATGGTTACAGAGGCTGGAAAGGGTAGTGGGGAGGGAGGAATAAATTGGTTAATGAGTGCAAAAATATAGTTAGATAGAATGAGCAATATTTGGTAGTGTGACAAAGTGACAATAATCAATAATAAATCAGGGTATATTTTAAAATAATTATAGAGTGGAATTAGAATGTTCCTAACACAAAGAAATGGTAAATGACTAAGATAATGGATATTCCAATTGCCCTGATTTGATTAATTTACATTATATACCTATATCGATATATCACATGTACCCTATAATAATACAGAAATATTGTGTACTCATAATAATTTTTTTAAGAAAAGAAAAAGTAAAGAAAAAAAAGATTTGTTTCTATTATCTTATTTGTTTTCTTTTTTTACCGTGTCTTTTGTTTACTTCCACTGACTAAATAAATTTTATTTTGTTCAACATTTCTGCCAGTTTGAATGTTATAATTTTAATGTTGGCTCTTGGGGTTGACTCATAGCATATTAAAAACAATACTTTAAGTCATCTTCCATATCCTAGTTCATAGCTTGGTAAGTGAGTAGGATTAATCAGTAGGGAACTTACGATGATAATATATTGGTCAAAAGAAGGGAAGATATAGGATTCAAATTATTGAATAAATCAAAATTAGTAATTTATATAATGTCAGGAAAATTTGTAGAGATTTATCTATGTTTTTATTTATATGAAGGCAATTGTTTACTGTATTACCTATTTATAAATGTAAAAATGAAGTGGGCTGAGAATCTAACAGTGGAACAAGCAGACTTTAAGTTCTATAAAAGGCTGCACTGTGCAGATATCACCTCCATTTGCCCTGATAATGTGTTTGCACACCATGCATTGACAATATAAAGAGAAAAGCCATTTGCAAATGAAGTAAATAGCACTTAGAAAAGTAGCCACATGCGGTAAAGCTAAAATCTATTCAGGGAAAGCCTGTAAATGATTTTAGGACTAAAATGAGAAGTAAAATTGACCATAAAGCTTACTAAGATGTTCAGATTCTAATAGCATTTAAAAAAATAAATATTTATAATTATTTTTGAAACTATATAAACAATTCCCAAAAAGGAAACAAGTTTACAAGTTCAGTGGAAATGAAAAACAAACAGATGGGTCACTTTAATATTAACTGGTGTATAGAAGAGTTAATGGAAAGTAATTTCCTGAATCTTTGCAAAATTTGCATCCGAGGAATTTAAGATGGTTGTGACACACTGAGAAGAAAATCAAGCAGCATTAGATTTATCATCCAGGAAAGACTTTCCAGTTGCCAGGTTACCTCTATATATTCTCTTTCTTATAATGAAAATATAATGAAGGGAGATGAATTTAAGAACTTAATTTGAGCACAGAAATGGCCAATTTTGTACAATTGTCCAGAGATAACAAATTCTCTCCAGGGAGAGAATCGACAGAGGAAACAAAGTATGGGGGACAAATGTGTTTTGCATAAATACCTGTTTGAAAACATCTAGGGGTACTTCACGCCTTGTTTTCTTTCTTGTCTGTGTTAAGAAACCAGTGTTAGAAGATTTCTGTTTCTTTCTCACCTCTTCTATTAGCAAACTGTAAACCTTCTTCTTCTCGGAAATCGGAAATTCTTTCAATTCCAGATTTTTTAAGTAAAATTAGGATTGTAGGATTTGAGCAATTTTTTTGTAATCAGATTTTTCTCTCTATTTTGTAAGCTCCCAAATAAATGTGCACATACATTGTTTAATATGATAAAACTGTATACATTTAAATATACATTGCTTTATTATTAAATATACATCTACGTTTTATGAATTTAGTGTTAAATATACACATGTGTTTGTGTCTTTTTGTGAATCTGTATGTATGTGAATGTGTTTGCGTGCATGTGTATGTAAAATTAGCCTTAAGCTACCTTGTACTTGTATCTGATATTTTTATGTTTCTCTCACTTATTTGGTAAACATCACTCTACTACATTTTGTTATTGTCAAGAGTTAGTATTTTTGAGCTTTTAAAAACTGATACCTGAAATTAACTTTTTATGGGAAAACTGCAAACGTTGATTCTCCTTTGATTAGAAACATGTTAGCAGCCCAGATCTTCTCCTAGTAGCTCATTGAAAGGAACAGGGATACCCTATACACATTAATATCTATGTTGTCCTCCAAATACAACCTTGGCATACTATCATGTTCCTCAGGTCCCCATAGTATTCCTTGCTTATTATATGGGGCTTTAGTGCCCATTTTGTAAGGTCTTTTTTGACATCAGTAGGATTCACTTTCTGACAAGAAAAAAGCATTCCTAAATTATTTCACCATCTTGACCAAATCCAGTAGCCTGTTTGTAAACTTCATTGTTAAGTGAAAATTAATTATAAGCAATCAAAATATTTAAATAAATAATGTACCCCTTTCTTTTTTGCTATGTAGACTTCCTAATTTTACATATGTGGCCAGAACCAATAAGTTCAGGAAGCTATCTCAGTTCAGATTCTTTATAAAATGTCTGTAGCCATTTTAATAATAATAATAATAATATGATGATGATGATGATAAGAAGCAAATACATTCATAATGCACATATAATGCTGGTAGCCCCATACACTTTCTATATTTTACTCTTTTTTTTTTTAGAATGCAATTACAACATGTTATATTTTCTATATATTAACTCATTTAAACATCACAACAAAACTTAGATATTGGAAATATGGGAAAAGCTAGAGTTACATGGCTGGTAAATGATAGAATAGGAAATCAAACCTCTAGGCAGTCCTGTTTCAGAAATCATGTTCTTAAACTTTATCTATTTTGCCCTTTTTTATATATTACTACATGACATAACGTCTTTCCTCATCTTCTCCTTTCAGTATACAGCAAGAAAAATATTGTACTACCTAGCAATATTTTAAATATAAATAAACATTATATGTACCAAAATTTTAGATATTCTAGGCTTTAATTTTCATTACTAAATTCTAGTGGGATGTATCAATAAATATATAAATATATGTCTGTCAGTGAGTTGTATACGTAAGAAATAGAAAATAATCTATAAACAAATTTATTTTAATATTTCGCAAACTGGTAAATGAAAAAAATCTCAATCTATAAATAATTTATTTCTTTCTCTTTGTCCTTATTGAGGAAATAATATAAATTATAAATATTGTAATCATAAATTGCATAATTACTTCTTTTCCTTTGGATACCCAGGAAGGGAATTGCTGGATTAAATGATAGGTCTACTTTTAGTTTTTCGAGGGCTCTCCATACTATTTTCAGCTGTACTAATTTGCAGTCCCATCAACAGTGTACAAGTGTTCCTTTCTCTCTGCATCCATGTCAGCATCCATTTTTTTTAACTTTTTAATAATAGGCATTCTAATAGGAGTAGGGTGATATCACATTGTGATTTTGATTTGCATTTCCCTGGTGATTAGTGATGTTGAGCATTTTTTCATATGTTTATCGGCATTTGTCTACCTTCTTTTGAAAACTTATTTTCATGTTTTTTGCCCATTTTTAATGGGGTTGTTTGGTTTTTTTCTTGCTGATTTGTTTGAGTTCTTTGCAAATTTTGTATATTAGCCCTTTATTAGATGTATAGTTTGTGAATATTTTCTCCCATTCTGTAGTTGTCTATTTGCTCTGTTGATTATTTCCTTTGCTGTGCAAAACTTTTTAATTTAATCAAGTCACATTTATTTATTTTGGCTATTACTATAATTGCTTTTGGAATCTTAAATTCTTTGCCTAGACTGATGTCTAGATGAGTTTTCCTACATTTTATTCTAGAATTATTATGGTATCAGACCTTACATTTTAGTCTTCTATCCATCGTCATTTAATTTTTGTAGGTGGTGAGGGATAGGGATTCCATTTCATTCTTCTGCACATGGCTATTTAATTTTCCTAGCATAATTTATTGAATATTTGCTTCAAATATTTATTGCAGCACAATTCACACTTGTAAAGATGTGAAATCAACCTAAGTGCCTCTCAATTCATGAATAGATTAATAAAATTTGGTGTAAATACACACACACACACACACACACACACGCACACACACACATATACGCACACCATGGAGTACTACTCAGCCATAAAAAAGAAATGAATTAATGCCTTTTGCAACAATTTCAATGGAACTGGAGACCATTATTCTAAATAAAATATCTCAAGAATTGAAAAGCACACACCATGTGTACTCTTTAATAATTTGGAACTAATCAATGGGCACAGAAAGAAGTAGGAGGAAAGGGGGAGAAGGGGAGGAGTGAAAACCTAACTAAGAGGTACTAAACATTATTTGGGTGACAGGCACACTAGTAGTCCTGTCTTAAGCATTAAAAAAGCTATCATTATAACAAAAATATTTGTACCTTTTTAGTATATTGAAATAAAAAAGAAAAGGTTCTATACCATTTCTCTAAATTATGGATGTTTAGATTATTTTCAATTTTTATTACAATTAAGAATAGTGTAATAAATTCCTTTTATCTAAAAAATGTAAATTGCCTAATTATGGCTTATATTATAAACTATATATCTACATGATACAAATATAATTTTTACTTTCACATTCAACTTGTATTTCCTAAACAAAAAGATGTTTTTGATAAATAAATGCTTACAAATTTTCCAAACCATGTTTACATTGAATTATATTAATGAAATTAACTTACTACATATTCATAATTATCAACATGACAATAATTTTAAAATAGGAGTTTTATTTTTCTAGAATGAGCTTGGATTGGATTTTTGGTATATGAGTAATAACTTGTATATCCATTACATGAGTTGGTCATTCATCAGCATAAATCCATGATTTTTAAAATTCACTTTCATAGCTAGCTACCTAGTCAGCGATCATCTACAGCCTGTAAGCACATTCCAATGCTTAAACCCTCTGTATCAACACAGATGGAAATATCAATAATTGAGAAAGATATCTGCAATATTCGAGATCTTAAATATTATTTGGATTACCTAAATTTTCACTGTTTCAAGGACAAATGGAAAATTAATCAAAAGGCAAAAAAAAAAAGAAGAAGAAAAAAGAAAATGGGATAAATGCATTGCCTTGGTTATAAGTTCATGTGACCTTAACATTCCTGTTAATGAAAGAATTTGGTATTCATATTAACATATTAAAATATAAATTGGAGAAAGTAGTTGTTTAAATGGTAGATAATGAAACAAACTGTTTGTAAAGAAGCTTTTATACAAAATGCTTTGAAAGTGATGCTGCTTCTTGATGGCAGAGGACTGACCTAATTAAAATGCCTAACTAGATTGAATGCCTATGTATTTCCAGTCTGAATTCTCTAAATGATTTCATGTGATGGCAGTTAGGAAAATATAAAGACCACAGGGGGATTGATCTTATGACCTCAGCTTCATTAGCTGAATACATTTAATAAACTGAGTTAGCAGGGTCCTAGTAATGACTGGGACACTTGTCATCATTACTCATCAATCCATGTAAAGACATTTCACCATGATGAAAGTAAAAGCTACTTCAGTGATTATGTCCTTGAGTATAAAAAGAGCAGCTCATTTCAGCCTCTTTCACTTTACTTTTAGATGCATATGAAGCTACACCAGCATCCTCTGATCTTTATTCTGCTCCTTCATATCTCATTATTTCATAAATCACAAATGTGTATTCTGTTATGACTCATATTATAGAGTATAAACATTGGAGTTTTTTAATCAATTATTTCAACATTCTTTATTTATATGATATTATATAAGTTGTGTTGTCCTCATTATGATATCCAAGTATCAAGAAGATTGGTGTTACATTATCATCAAAATATTCTATATCAAATATAATCTCAAATAGAGTATTAAAATCCCACATGCCTTGAAACATATCCCATGTGACAAATTAGACATAGTCACTGGCAGATAATAAAAACAATATTGACTATTTAGAAGTTTAAATTCCTTTTTGATTGTGGGAATGAAAATCAACTATATAAAATTAAGCAAGTATTAGCAAAATATAGGCCTAAGATACCACCAAGTTCAAAGTTTCTGATAGGTTATATTTAATGAAAAAGACACCTGCACTCGAATGTCCACAGCAGTACAATTCACAATTGCAAAGATGTGGAAACAACCCAAGTGTCCATCAATACATGAGTGGATTAATAAACTGTGGTATATGTATACCATGGAGTACTAGTCAGCTTTAAGAAACAATGGTGATATAGCACCTCTTATATACTCCTGGATAGAGCTGGAACACATTCTACTAAGTGAGGTATCCCAAGAATGGAAAGACAAGCACCACATGTACTCACC
>CAUYSK010128384.1:0-42469 GCA_963575035.1 Avahi laniger
AATTAGCCGGGCATGGTGGCACATGCCTGTAGTCCCAGCTACTTGGGAGGCTGAGGCAGTAGGATCGCTTGAGCCCAGGAGTTTGAGGTTGCTGTGAGCTAGGCGGACGCCACGGCACTCGCCCCAGGCAAGAAAGTGAGATTCTGTCTCAAAAAAAAAAAAAAAAAATAAAGAGGACTTAGTGGAGAATTGAATGTGGTGGGAAAGGGAAAAGGAATCATCAATGATGACTACAGGGTTTTGCTCTGAGCAAAGGTACCATTAACAAAAATTAGGAAAACTGGAAGATCAGCACATTGGGAGAGAATTTATGGAAACAGGTGCTGCTATTGTCACTTTACAGATTAATAAGCAAATTTAAAGAGGTCGAATAACCTATCCAAGTTCACTTAACTGGTCAGTGGAATTACTAATTCTTTTCACATACATTTATTTTTACCCTCACAGCACAGCACCCCTTTATTCTCATCTCCAATTTACAGGTAAGGAAATTGAGGCCCAGAAATGGGAAGGCCACACACAGAAAGTGGCAGAGCCTAGACGTCAGATACGTTTAATAATAGATATGTTTTCCAATAAAGGAGACAGGCTAGGAGACTGATAAGGAGAACTAGGAGGCCAGGTATAACAGAAAGGATCTTGGCTTTGAACGAAACTGTGCCCTCAGATTCTTTCACTGTTCTGAAATTCCCCCAAGAAAAACTCCAGAAGAAACTCCCTACACTGGGAGTTGCTGAGAGAACCACACATGTCCACTATAAGAAAGTGGTTCCTGAGTCCCACCTCAGAATCACAATTGTTAATTAAAATGCAGATTCCCGAGCTCCCGCGTAGACGCACTTGTACAATCTGTGGAGGCGAGACCTGGAATCTGCATTTTTTTAAAAAATAGCGCTCCTGGCCAGACGCGGTGGCTCACGCCTGTAATCCTAGGACTCTGGGAGGCCGAGGTGGGATCTTTTGAGGTCAGAAGTTCCAGACCAGCCTGAGCAACAGTGAAACCCCGTCTCTACCAAAAATAGAAAAAATTAGCAGGGTGTGGTGGCGCACACCTGCAGTCCCAGCTACTCAGGAGGCTGAGGCAGGAGGATAGCTTGAGCCCAGGAGTTTGAGGTTGCACTCAGCTACGATGACGCCACCGCGCTCTGGCCTGGGTGACAGAGTCAAACTGTCTCAAAAAAAAAAAAAAAAAAGCGCTCCATTAATCTTCGTCATACAATCAAGTTTGAGAATTGTGGAAATATGGTTTGAACCCCGTAAACTAACAGTGTGAACTAAGACGACCACTTTACACCTCTGAGCCCGTTTCCACAGCTGTTAAAGAGGACGCGGTGATAAAAGGCGCAGCCTGAGACACCCGCCCGGCCCCTGCTCTGAGAACCAAGCCAGGCGATTGGTTAAAGCGGGCGGCAGCCGCGGGTCATTGTGGGACACAGAGGGCCGGGGCGTCCCGTGAAGCTTTGTGGGACATAAAGGGGCGGCCAGCCGCTCCCCGCCTCCCGCTTCGATTGCACGGCCGCCACGTTTCAATAATGAACGCCCTTTTAGGGCGTCTCCGGATGCGGCCTGACGTAACCATAACCACCCCTTCCGCGTCTTGGCCCTTCGGACTCTAAAGAGGACAACCTGCGAAGCGTAGTGACGGATTTCCGGGTGCACCTTCGCTTTACTACTCGTGCGCTCTTCCGCCGAACTCGGAGGAAGTTGGCGAGGTTTACGACAGCGCCGGTTGTATTTACGGCGCCGCCTCTTGCGCGCGCATGTTCTCTCTTTTCCCGGTTTATGGAGTGCAGCTGCTAACGCGGCCTCTGGCTCGGACCATCTCTTGTCATCCCGGCCGGCCGAGGCCGTTGCAGGTGAGCGGCGTGTTTCGTAGAGTCTTGCGGACCTCCAGAGCCGACTTGGACTAGGCCTGGTCTTTGGGGGCCTCCCGGAAGAGACCTCTCTTACGTCCCCCACTGCCGTCGCTGTCTCTCCGCTGGGCGGAGCAGGAATCCGCCTTCTGGGGCCGGAGGTCCCGCACACTGCGGGATGCGGGGCACGGCGTGGCGGGTGAGGTCCCTGGCCATAGTCCCCGCTCAGCGGCCACAGGCTGGCGAATTTGATCATGTCACTCAACCCAGCTGGGTCACAGGGCCTTCTTTCTAAAGTGGCGAAAGTTTCTGGGTGGGGTATGGAGGATGCCAAGCTTAGCGGTGTTCGGCCCCTGTTCTGAGGAATTCACGATCCAAAATTTCCCTTTCCTTTTCTGTGAAATGTAAGGCTAGGTTAGGGGAGTAGGTTTAGTCTCTGATCTGAAACCCATCCCACCCCGCTCCCAGGGACTGGTGGTGTACGCTCTGTAGCGGCCTGTCAGCCACAACCCCTTCTGACCGCCCTGTCCGTGCCTCCCCATCCTGCCCTTGTGGCCCATACAACTGTCACATTTTAGCTGAGCAGCTGAGTTTCTCCTGCTGGTTCCCATTTGCTCACCTTTTTTTTTTTTTTTTTTTTAACATGTGCTGAAGGCCAGGGAACTTCCTCCCACCCCATGATACTCCAAGGAGATGATACATGTCAAGCCCTGGGTCTGTTCCTTCTTGAGCTTCTGACAGAACCAGATTTTTAAACCAGTGTGTGTTAAGACATGGTTGTTGTGTTATTAGATGTGGTCTCGAACGCCAGATCTTGCTAGGCTACTGCCTACCTGTAAGATAATGGAAAGAAAGCTGGACTTAGGGTAGACAAACCTGGAAATCAAATCTGTGTTGAGATGATGAGATAAAGTGCTTGGTTTGAGCTTCAATTTTTTTACCTCTAAAATGGGGACGTGGGGGAGTTAGTGGTGTTAAAGCATCTAGCATAGTGCCTGACACTTGGCACTCAATAAGTATCTATTTAATGTGAATTCGTTTTGAGACCACCACCCCTTTTCTTTTGTCCGCTTCCCACAGCATAGCTTAAGTTGAGATTTGGGGGGTGAAGCTCCCAGGTTCATTCCCTGTTGCTGTCACCCAAATGTCATCCCTGTAGGAAGCCTCAAGCTCTCCCTCATGGGGCAGCGAGGAGAGTTTACTAAGTTTAATACACCTGTGCCCTCTGATCGCTTTCCACCCTCCAAGAAATATCTGTGTAATGGATTTTCCTCTGGGACCTCACCTTCTGAGCATTTTCAGAGGATTACAGTGTATGATAAATGCATCGGGTTTTGATAGGAAGTGTCCAACAACTATTTTTTTATTCTCCTGAAAGGAGCTTTAGGATTATGCAGAGTGTGGATGCTGAAGCTAGATGGACTAGGTTCAAACTTTTCATCAACTAGTGTTGAGACTTTGGGCAATTTCTTCATTTCTCTATGCCTCAGTTTCCTTATCTGGAAAGTGGGGCTAATGCTGGGTCCTACCTCACAGAATTATTGGGAGGATTTAATGAATTAATGCATGGTAATCACTAAGAACAGTGCCTGGAAATGTTGATGAGCATTTGACCTATGGCCACTTTGGACCTAAGGTTTATGGGGACCTCCTCTACCTTCTGGCACTCGTTTTGCGTGGCTTATGACCACTTGCTCGGCACATGGGATTTGCATTGATGACCAAAAATTGGAAGAACAAGAAAATTAAATTTCAGGGTATACGTAAAGATCCTTTTTTCTCAGCACTCTGTGTGCAAAAATGTGTTTTTGCAAGTGTGAATAGTAATTGTATGGCATTTTACAAAGAAAGTTTTCATGTATGTTAACTAATAAGACTTTCACAATGATCCTGTAATATAAAGAAAACAAGGATCTAGTTTATTTTATAGATAGAAAGACTAAAGCTTAGGGAAGTTAAGTATTATATGCCTTGGTGAAGATGTGTCTGAGAACCAGAATGCACTTATTACACTTGAAAAAATGTTAATACATTTCATCAAATCTGAGACACTACCAAATTTTTAAAACACTGTTATTTTGTGTAACACTAAGAAAAACTACCAGTTAAGATACAACACCCCATCAAGTATAAGATGCAACCTCACTTTTAAAGATGCTACAGTAAAAAGAGGGTGTCAAAGAATTAGTGAAATATGGTAAATCCAGTTTGTTAGCAGTCTTCTGAGTTTTAAGTACTTATTCACCATATTATTTACAAGAAAACATAAGTTAGTAGTAGCTCAACAGTTGAGGGTTCCTTTTTGTGTGCTGCTTTTTGAATTTTACTATTTATGTCTTTGTTTACCTCCTATGGAGGGCTTTTGTATTTTGAGGCCTTTCTTCATGCATGCGCTACTCACATTATTTATATTTTTAAGGTATTGGAAGATGGCAAAGTTCATGACACCTGTGATCCAGGACAATCCCTCAGGCTGGGGTCCCTGTGCGGTTCCCGAGCAGTTTCGGGATATGCCCTACCAGCCATTCAGCAAAGGAGATCGGCTGGGAAAGGTACTTGCCTGTCAGCAGGAATCTGAATCTTTTCAGCTGTGGCTGCTGCTCTCCACGGGTCCCTGTTTCAATTTTATTCTTTCAAAAGCTTAACTTGTGTGTTCCTTATAGGGATACCAGCTGAGAAAGGTTATACTCTCTGGAAGTAGTCATAGGAGAGCTGTGCACTTACAAAGGCATTGTGAGCCAGTTCTGCTGGTACTTTCCTACACTGTGTTCTCTCACCTTCAGGGGTTTCTGGATCAATAGAAACTTGCATGGTTGACCTGTGGGTTCTCTGTCTTCTCTCGTTGTTCTTAATAGGTTGCAGACTGGACGGGAGCCACATACCAAGATAAGAGGTACACAAGTAAGTGTTCAACTAACTACTCCAATCAGAGCCTTGGGAGAGTTAATTTTTCTAGTAACCTCCGTTTGAAAGCTTTCTGGAATGGGAAGGAAATGCTACCGATAATTCATGGCTTTGGGGGATGTAATCTGGACTTCGGACACTAACTACATGTTTTAAAATAGTCCCAAAACTTAGACTGTTAATTAAGGAGATCTGGCCTATGATAATGGGGTTTTCCTTCCAGTTTTGAGAGAGCCAAAGATCCTTTTAAAAATCTGTTGAACAACATTACCGTTTTGTGTTTCATTGCTTGGAATTTACTAAACCTCTGAAGCCAATCAGTGGACTCCAGGTTTAAAACCTCTGGTTTTAAGATCCTAATACTATAAAAAGCTTTTTCTTTGTGCCAATTGAGATCACTGGAAGTGGCTGCCTGGAGTACTGAGTTTTCTGGAGTTCAGGTTGGCAAGAAAGTATATCATGATCCATTAGACATGTCTGATAAGGGAGCATGTGCCTGTATTTACCTCTCCTATTAAATTAAATCTTAGCTGAGATTCATAGACAATAAGTCAGAGTGAAATAGGTTAGCTTGAGTCCCTCTCTCTTGGCTTAGGAAGTTCTTTAGACCAGAGCTTTTCAACCTTGAATGTGCATATGAATCACCTGGGGATCTTGTTAAAAGGCCAGTTCTGATTCAGTAGATCTGAGGCGGGACTGTGAGTCTGTCTGTCTAACAAACTCCCAGCCAATGCTATAGTTCCTGAGACCATACTTCAACTAACAAGGCTTTAGACTCGTATGTATATGTAAAGTCTATAGGTGGTAATTAGTACACGCTGTCACTTTTGCCCCCAGATAAGTACTCCTCTCAATTTGGTGGTGGAAGTCAATATGCTTATTTCCATGAGGAGGATGAAACTAGCTTTCAACTGGTGGATACAGCACGCACACAGAAGACTGCCTACCAGCGGAATCGGATGAGATTTGCACAGGTAGGCCAAGAGCCAGCAACCTGACCATCTTGGGGCTGTTACTGTTGGCTGTCACTTGCTGCTAAAAATGCTACCTTGTAAATACTAATGAAAGAGGAAAGCATATGATCATAGGTCTTCCAGTGAATCCCAAGTCACTGCTGAGTGACAAATTCTGCTAAAGTAAGCTTGTACTTGGTCGAGGGATGCATTTAAATAGTTTAGATTGCTGTTCACCAGTAGCTAGGACATCATACCCATGGCTAAGAATGGATGTTTGTGCTAGATAAAAAGGTGCACCCGTGCCAATTGCCTCACTTAATTACTATATGCAGACTTTATTAAGTAGATGGTCCTGTCAACCTGCAGTTTATCTCATAAAGAGTCAAACTCAGCAACCCTAATAAGACCCAGTAAACCTACTTCAATGAAAAATATTCTGTGCAAATGTAAGTGTAAGCTAATTCCAAGTAGTTCCCCCACTAAAACCCCTAGACTATTGATGCTATAGAATAAGAATAAAAGCACACAGTAACATGTGATTTGGGATTTTGCATCCTGAATTTACTCTAAACTCCCATTACCCCTGCCTGTTTTGAGCCAAGTCTCCAAGATTTTAACGTAGGTGTTTTTTCCTGATTCTCAGCGGAACCTCCGCAGAGACAAAGATCGACGGAACATGTTGCAGTTCAACCTGCAAACCCTGCCTAAGAGCGCTAAGCAGAAAGAGAGGTGAGTTTCACATCCTCCCAGAACAAAGTACCCTTCCCAGACTGGCCATACTCCAGAACTCTACGGCCAAAGCAGGAGGATGGTTGTCTTCCCGTCATTGTAAAAGAAAAAATTTTAAAGCCACCAAGCCTCCTTTAGCCTGTTCTCGCAGGGCCAGTTTATGAGAGACAGCGTGGGCAGGAAACTAACACCTGTGGTGGACATGCACACTGAACAGAAACAGAAGCAATGAGATGAGACTCTGGAGCTTGCCTAGGCTCGGTTCTGCTGTGGCACAACTCCAGGAAGCCCCATTTATACTATGTCCTGTGAGCCCCCTGGAGTTGTGTAGTACAGCAACCACTCCAGGTTGGGGCTGCCAGTGGATAGTCACTACAGATGGAGTGAAATACACCTGGTCAGTATTTGGGGACAATATGCCTCTTCCAGCATCTCCATTATGCACCCGTTTGGCCTATTCCTTTTTATAATCCCGTTTTCCGTAGTTCAGAGAAGTCAGTGATGTTGAGGGTTTAGCTAAAGAGAGTGGCAGCTTCTGCCTTTTGAAGAAGCCACTAACTTAAAGATCTGCACTGAGATCACAATATTTGTCTTTTCAGAGAACGCATACGACTACAGAAAAAATTCCAGAAGCAATTTGGTGTTAGGCAGAAATGGGATCAAAAATCACAGGTAGTGTATTTATACCAGAATTCTGTCTGGGAACTTGCTATGGTGTTTTCTGTTTGTCTTTATAACAGCTTTATTATTATTTTATAATGCCCATGCCATACAATTTAATAGTTTTTAGTATACAACCATTACTACAGTCAATTTCAGACCATTTTCATCACCCTAAGAAGAAACCCTGGGCTGGGCACAGTGGCTCATGCCTGTAATCCTAGTACTCTGGGAGGCCAGGGCGAGGCAGGAGGATCATCTGAGGCCAGGAGTTCGAGACCAGCCTAAGCAAGGGTGAGTCCCTCTCTACAAAAAATAGAAAAATTAGCTAGGCGTGGTGTCACTTGCCTATATTCCCAGCTATTCAGGAGGCTGAGGCAGGAGGATCACTTGAGCACAGGAGCTTGAAGTTGCAGTGAGCTGTGATGACACCACTGCACTCTAGCCTGAGTGACAGAGCAAGACTCTGTCTCAGAAAAAAAGAAGAAAGAAACCCTGTAAGCTTTAGCAGTCACCCTGTCTTAGTCCGTTTTCTATTACTATAACAAAATACCTGCACTAGGTAAGTTATGAAGGAAAGTGGTTTATTTTTCACTGTTCTGGAGGCTGAGAAGTCTAAGATCGTGCAGCCACATCTGGTAAGGGCCCGGCGCTGCTTCATAGCATGGCAGAAGAGCAGAAGTGGGAAGGGGACATGAGAGAGAAAAGAGGGGGCTGAACTCTCTTGGTAGCTAACCCATTCCTTCAAGAAAGGCATTAATCCCCTCTTAGTGACCTGATCACCTCTAAAAGACCCCACCTTCCAGCACCACCACAGTGGATTCAGATTCCAATGTGAATTCCAGGGGACACACCTAAACCCGTATTTGCCCCAACCATAGACAGCCACTCATCTACTTTCTGCCTGTGTGGATTTTTTGTTTTGCACATTTCACATAAATGGAATCATACAACATGTGATCTTTTGTGACAGACTACTTTTATTTAGCATAGGGTTTTCTAGGTTCATCCATGTTGTAGCATGTATCAATGCGGTTGTCCCTTGGTATACTAGGGGGATTGGTTCCAGGACCCCCGTGTGTACCAAAATCCATGCATACGCAAGTCCTATAGTGAGCCCTATGGAACCCACATGAAAAGTTGGCCCCCCCGTATACTTGGGTTTTGCATCCCACGAATATTATTTTCCGTCCCTGTTCAGTTGTGGGGGGAAATGCATGTAAGTAGGCCCGAGCAGCTCAAACCCATGTTGTTCAAGAGTCAGCTGTACTTCTTTTCATTTTAATTGCCAAATAATGTTCTTTTGTATGGACATACCACATTTTGCTGAGCGGTTCACCAGTTAGTGGACATTCGGGTGGTTTATACTTTGGGGCTGTTATGAGTATACCGCTGCAAACGTTCATGTGCAGATGTTTATGTGGGCCATTCTGAGAATAGTAGACACACGTAAGCAAAAGTGAAGTTACAGTTGTGGAAGTTACATTTTGCTGGACGTGATGCTTGCTTTATCAAGAATAGTTAATATCCTGAGAGAAGTATAAAGGAGCTGCCACATGGTCTCCAATGACATCGTTACCTGGGAGTGGAACCCTATTTGCTTCTGAACTTGTGATCCCTTCAGCCCTCTTCTAGTGTGTAAGCTCTAGGGCTCAGGGATTCTGTCTTACAAAACAGCCAGCACTGTATTTCTTGAATAAAAACTCTTCGTATTGTTAAGCTGTCTTTTGCTTATGTTTTGCATGGGCTTTAATTTTTTTTTTTTTCCTCCAATGATTTTCCACCACAGAAACCCCGAGACTCTTCAGTTGAAGTTCGTAGTGACTGGGAGGTGAAAGAGGAAATGGATTTTCCTCAGTTGATGAAAATGCGTTATCTGGAAGTATCAGAGCCACAGGACATGTACGTAGCATCTTTTGCCTTCCCACCGTGCTCCTACGTGTGTAGAGTAGCTGAGGGAAGTATTTCCAGAAAGGCTTTGAAGCTACTTACTCCAAACATGTTACAAAAAATTAACAGAAGTGTTTTTTAAAAACAAGACCAGGGGAAAAGTGGAAGTCTACTGATACTAAACTGCAAATTTCTTTTAACTTCCTGGCATCCTGAGCAAAGGAGATTAAGTTATATAGCTTTTTTGGCAGAAAAAAGAAAGCAGAAAGAAATTTGCTGATGTTAAATTCCAGATTTCTTTCAGCTTCCCGGAATCCTGAGCAAAAGAGAAGTAAGATTAAGTTATAAAGCTCTTCGGGCCAAAAGAGAAATGGCGATTCTTCAGGAGAATCTTTGCTTCTCCCGATGTTTCCAAGAGCCCCTTATGTCAGAGGGCAGGTAGATGGGACAGACTTAGTGGGGAGCAGAGCACCAGGCCACAAGTCAGCCCCCATGGATGCGGCAGGAACTGGTCCTCTCAGCCTCAGGCTCCCTGTCTCTCACACAGAGGTTGGGCTGGATGGGTTGTGTTCGCTGTGTTCCTGGAGCCACATCAGGAGCTGAGAGGACAGGGAACCAAGCAAACTCCGATGATTTGTCTTTTCTGTTCTAGTCAGTGTTTTCCATCCCTTATATATTAGACTTCTGGATAAGACTTCTGATTCCATGGCTTTAAAAAAGGGTCATCTCCTTTACTTGGCGTATCTGTCTTGCCCACTCTCTCCTCAGCGAGTGTTGCGGGGCCCTAGAATACTATGACAAAGCCTTTGACCGCATCACCACGAGGAGCGAGAAGCCACTGCGGAGCATCAAGCGCATCTTCCACACTGTCACCACCACAGATGACCCTGTCATCCGGAAGGTGTGCACCGCCTCTGTCCCTGTCCCGTCCGTTAGATACGCTGCAGCTTCCACAGCTGAGGCCGCAGAACAGAGCGCTTGGGAATATCAGTGTATTGTTGGGGCCTGCAGATAAGACTCTTCTGAATCAGACTTAACAGTTCGATGAAAATAAAGACACTTTGCTGGGCAGGCCAGAAATATTGATGTTAAGCAGAGCTGGACTCGAACCCCAGCTGTGCTGTGCCTGCTAGCCTCATCTCTCTGAGCCTTAGTTTTCTCATCTGCAGAAGGAGGTCAGTGTACGTGCCGCATGCCATGGAGGCGAGGATGAGAGCATCCTGAAACACTGGGCTGGAACCCAGCAAGTGCTCAGTGGGCCACGGTTCCGCAGTAGCCCAGGGCAGTAGCTCTGCCCACCGGCTCGCTGGCTGGTCTGCCACAGCCTTCTTGGGCAAGGGGAGGCATAGGTGTGTGGAAAAACCTCCTTACGCATCAGGTTTATATGGCAAGCAAAGGAGTTCTTTCCCATCCACATGAATGGGCAGTGAGACCGAAGAGAGTCCTCAGATCTTTCGTCCTCTTTGCAGCTGGCAAAAACTCAGGGGAATGTGTTTGCCACGGATGCCATTCTGGCCACGCTGATGAGCTGTACCCGCTCCGTGTATTCCTGGGATATTGTCGTCCAGAGAGTTGGGTCCAAGCTCTTCTTTGACAAGAGGGACAACTCGGACTTCGGTAAGAAGCCCGTCTGGGGAACAACTCAAACTCGAAGGTGTTGGGATTTTTGTCAGCTCAAAGCATTCCCTGGTGCTAGAGAGTGGGTAGAAAATCGTCCATCTGCCCCAAGGGAATTGACAGCAATGTCTGCGTCCCTCCCTGCCTCCTCAGATACAGGAAGGGACTGTCACTGCAGTACCTCCTCGACACGTCAGCTTCTGGAGTCCTTGCAGCACCCCAGTGTACACTTCTAGGGGTTACTCATTTGGATAGTACTTTCCTGCCTCTGTCCTCTCCTGTGCCCTCCTCACTGTTTGCTTTATGTCTTCCCTTAAATTGATGCCCCCCCGTTTTTTTGGCTTGAGCTTATTCATAAAGGCAAAAATATACGTACATATATTTTATACCACACTGATACATTTCTACACACCATAAGTGAAAACCAGGTTACTTAAAACATAACAGCAATGGAAACAAAACAGTTATATTCTGAATCTGAATCCTGAGGTCGTTCCTTTGTTAAAAAGCTAACAAAATCATTCTCTCCAGGAATGCAAAAAGGTTGGAAGGGACAGCTTTCTCACTGTGAGATCGAATTTGATGTTGGGCAGTCTCTAAAGTCACCAAGGAGCATCCCCGCCAGCGTCCCCCATGAGTCCCACCTTGGGAGACCCTCGTTAGGAGATGACGGTTCCTTGAAAGAAAGGCCTGTGTCACTTGGATCTCCACGTCTCTCCACAGTGCTGTGCATGTTGTCAGTGACTCTTTGTTGCATGTGTTGGTGACTTTGCCACCACTTTTGCAGACCTCCTGACAGTGAGTGAGACGGCCAATGAGCCTCCTCAAGATGAAGGTAATTCCTTCAATTCACCCCGCAACCTGGCCATGGAAGCGACCTACATCAACCACAATTTCTCCCAGCAGTGCCTGAGAATGGTGAGGAAATTTGTATTTAGTTAACTGCTACCGATTGAGCATCTGCTTTGTGTGAGGTTCTGGGGTTGTGGGGTTGGGCAGGAGGGACACGGTGCCTGCCTGTAGCTCAGGAGTTACAAGCTTGGGCTCTGAGGTCAGACTGCCTGATTTCGAACCATAAATCTGCCACCTTTGTGCTCTTGGGCATGTTTCTTCTCTGTAAATTTAGAATATTATTAACACACGTTTCACACAGACGTGTTAAAGATTCCTTCAGTTATTTAACAAATACACTATTGTGTACAGATAAGCTGTTTTAGATGCTTTACAGCAGCAAAGAAAACAAAGTTCCTGCAGTGTCTGTGTCCCTCTCAGCCTTACAGAGCTTTGTTACAACGGAAGAGAAAGACAGTGAACACTAAATGAATTTGTTATGTCAAATGGGGACATGTGCTGTGGCGGGAAAAACGACTCGGGGAGGGGTGTGGTTACGAATTAATTGTCACAATTCATCAGGTACCAACAGTCAGGAGGGGAAAGTAGGCATAAAACAAGCAGCGAGCTCAGAGCCCCCCAGGGACCTGGCCAGGGGAGTAACTAAGCTGATTGGCCTGGGCTGCAAGGTTAGCACTGTCTCATGGCACCGTTGTCATTTTTGCAGGGGAAGGAAAGATACAATTTCCCCAACCCAAACCCGTTTGTGGAGGACGACATGGATAAGAATGAGATCGCCTCTGTTGCGTACCGGTGCGTTACCTCTCTGGCGGATATTGTGACCAGATTGCAACACAGGCCCTACCGTGTGGGCTCTCAGGTGACCGGATGAGTATCTCCTTCGTCACAGGTATCGCAGGTGGAAGCTCGGAGATGATATTGACCTTATCGTTCGTTGTGAGCATGACGGCGTCATGACCGGGGCCAATGGCGAAGTGTCGTTCATCAACATCAAGACACTCAATGAGTGGGATTCCAGGGTGAGGCACCACCTTTGTCACCTCCTCGTGATACCATGTCTGTGTTCCCCACAGCGCCTTTTGTCACAAGCTGGCTCAGATGAGCTAGCCTCATTTCCCCTTTCGTTACTTATAGAGCTACTTAGGTTTTTGTCTTGTGAAATTTTTCTTGTGCTTAGTTCCTGACTGAGAAAGAGTATGAACTTTGTGTGCAGAACTGTGTTAAGTTTTAAGAACTTTTCTGTTTATTTTGCACAAAAGAACCAGTAAGTCCATTCTTCCAGTACTTTCTTCCTCTCTGTTCCATTCTGACCTCCTGTTGGCTTCTATGTAAGCATCTGATTTTGATGTCATTATCTGAGTTGGCCATTTTTCTGTCAACCTGACAATGCTTTGTTTCGACCTCTTCTTTGATTTATTGAGCCACTACCTTCTCTTCAGTCTTTTCATTCCTTTTTTCCAACTCCTTCCTCACTGAACTCAAATTCTAAGATCTAGCTCAGAATTGACTCTTCTGAGGTACCTTGATAGAAACATGCTCCCTCGTGCTGGTGCTCCATGATTGCTGGGCTGTTATTCTTTCTCAAGCCACCCAGGCTTGTGTGCCGCACCTGAATTAAAGTGGGTGGCGGTGCCGTAGGTGCTGGTGTGTAGAACAGAGGATGCTCAGTGGGGAGGACAGCTCCAAGGCCAGGCCTGTGTTGGACAAGTCTCTGACATGTACAGAGGGCTATTCGTGCTTCCTGCCCAGAGCAAAGGGACCAGCATAGGCTGTTGCTGATTCTGACCCCTCCAGGATTCCTTATACCCCATCACCTGCTAAAGAGCACACTGAAAGTTTTGCTGTGGGCCTGGCTCTGGGGCCAACCACCTTTTCTTGGACTTACCACAGTGAGCTCCCTGTAGCATTCAGCATTGCCATGTTTATGTGGCTTTCACTTCAGTGTTGCTGCTCTAGTATATTTCTCTGCTGCCTTCACATGTGGTCTTTGCTGACTCCCCTCCTTTTTTTTTTTTTATAGAAATAGGGTCTCACTGTGTTGCTCAGGCTGGTCTCGAACTCCTGGCCTCAAGCTATTCTTGGCCTCCCAAAACACTGGGATTACAGGTGTGAGCCACTATACTTGGCCAGCTCCCCTCTTTTTTGACCCCCAGTGGAGCCTTCTCTCAGGGTCAGTCCCCCACACAGCTCTCTTTGCCACAAGTACTTCTTTATGTAGCCTTGTATTTGTTTCTTTTGCTCCGAAACAAATTAACAGAAACTTAGTGGTTTAAAACAGCGCTATGTATTAGCGCATACTCTGTAGATCAGAATTCCAGCATGGTGTGGCTTGGTTCTCTGTTGAGGGTGTCACAAGAATGAAGTCAGGGTGTCAGAACTGAGTTCTCATTTGCAAGTTCTGGAAGAAGATCTCCTTCCAAGCTCACGCCAGTTGTTGGCAGAGTTCAGTTCCTTCCGGTTGTATGACTGAGCTGCCCATTCCTGACTCCTCAAATCTAAGATTTACTCTGACTTGCCTCCCTTTCTTTTTCTGCTAAAACACCTTCCCCTTCCAGCGTCCTCATTCCTGTCATTGCCTCTGGCTCGTCCGTCCATCAGCCTGTCTTTCCCCCCGCTCATGTAAGCTCGGAGCTGCAAACATCTCCGACTCCTCCTTTGCACTGTTCTGTTTTGCTGTCAGGTGCAGTCTGTCTGCTGACTCACTTCAGGATTCCCCTGACATCATCGCCTAGCTCAGGACCCTGTTGACGGTTCCTGTTTTGCATTTGTCTCCTAACTGATCTGGCTCCACCACCACCCTCAAATGTAATTCATCTCCGACAATCAGCTGTCCAGAACACTGCCTCCATCATGCAGTGCAGATTGGTAGAAGGGCTCTTAAAATGTCGCAGCAAGCCAGGCATGGTGGCGCGTGCCTGTAGTCCTGGCTATAGGACTATAGGGGGCTGAGGAGGGAGGATGCTTAAGCCCAGAAGTTCGAGTCTAGAGTGGGCAACATAGCAAGACCCTGTCTCTAACAAAAGGGAAAAAAATGCCACAGTAAACTCACAAAGGTACCACAGGATATTTTAAATTTTTGAGAGAAACACAAGTGTGTCAGAATAGTACTGTGTTGTTTTAACCTACTACTTAAAAAAACGAAGTCTTTTTTTTTTTTTTTTTTTTTTTTGAGACAGAGTCTCACTCTCTTGCCTGGGCTAGAGTGCTGTGGCGTCAGCCTAGTTCACAGCAACCTCAAACTCCTGGGCTCAAGCGATCCTGCTGCCTCGGCCTCCCCGGTAGCTGGTACTACAGGCATGCACCACTGTGCCCGGCTAATTTTTTCTATTTTTAGTTGTTGGGCTAATTTCTTTCTTTTTATAATAGAGACGGGGTCTCGCTCTTGCTCAGGCTGGTCTCGAACTCCTGAGCTTAAGCAATCCTCCTGCCTCGGCCTCCCAGAGTGCTAGGATTACAAGCGTGAGCCACTGCACCCAGCCATAAAAGGAATTCTTGAGTATTTCTTTTGCCTTAGGGTTGCTGTGAACCAAGAAAGTTTGGGAACCTCTGCCATGTGACCTTTGACCTCGCTGTGGGTCCAACTTCCCACATCTATAAATGAGGTGGTTAGAGAAGACAGTCTTTCTGGGGTCCCTCGTGTGGGGGAGAGGGTGTAAAACGCCAGACTCTGAACTCCTCACCCTCTGCAGGCCTCTGCCCCCACCCGGAGCCAGCTGAGCCTGCCTTTCCCACCCAGCAGGCCTCTCAGATCAGGACCTCCTGTTTCCACCTGCAGCCTGTGTGTCAGCGTTCTCCGCAGGGTCAGCATCATCTGTGGAGCCCTTTCTTACCATACAACACATAGTAAACAGCTGCCTCTGCCATTTCTATGGCACTTACTTCTAACGTGTGTGTGTGTGTGTGTGTGTGTGTCCGTCCATCTGCTCGTCCCTGTCTAGGTGAGCTCTTAAAAGACAGGAATTGTAATTTACTTGTGAGCTATGTGGCAGGCTGTGCAAGGGGAGGGACTTGTCTTTGTCCCTGAAATGATAACAGTCTCAGTGCATCCTCACTTTCCAGTCAGGCAGACCAGGCAGCTTCTCTGGCAGAGGAGGTCCCAGAGCCTTGGGCATGAGGAGCCTGCCTCCGCTCCTGTAACCGGGGCTTTCCTCCTGCAGCACTGTAATGGTGTTGACTGGCGTCAGAAGCTGGACTCTCAGCGAGGGGCCGTCATTGCCACTGAGCTGAAGAACAACAGCTACAAGTTGGCCCGGTGGACCTGCTGTGCTCTGCTGGCTGGATCTGAGTACCTCAAGCTTGGGTGAGATTGCTCCCATGAGTTGTAAGCTGATCTTCTGAAAATGGGGGGGGGGAATCTGGGTAGGGAGGTGAAGGCTTATCTTCCTCTTTTCCCTTTGAAGTAGCAGCAGACCAAGCATCAGCATTTAATTGACATCTGACCCCAAGTGTTGCTGTGTTTCTCCTCCAACCGCTGATATCCTTTCCTCCCACTAGTTACGTGTCTCGGTACCATGTGAAAGACTCCTCGCGCCACGTCATCTTGGGCACCCAGCAGTTCAAGCCCAATGAGTTTGCCAGCCAGATCAACCTGAGCGTGGAGAACGCCTGGGGCATTCTGCGCTGCGTCATCGACATCTGCATGAAGCTGGAGGAAGGCAAATACCTCATCCTCAAGGATCCCAACAAGCAGGTCATTCGAGTGTACAGCCTGCCTGATGGCACCTTTAGCTCTGATGAAGATGATGAGGAGGAGGAAGAGGAGGAAGAGGAAGAAGAAGGTGTGTAACAAGCCTCTTTCTGAAGTCTAGAGTGACCTGTGGGCTAGCATGGGAGCAAGTTCTATAGCCACTGTCATCCTTAACTTGATAAGACTTTTTGAGAGTTCCCTGGTACTTGGGTTTGGAGAACCATTCACTGTGGTTCCCAGAGCTGCTTCCAGAGCCTTTAGAATCACATGAAGAGGTAGGGAAGGAGAGTGATCTTTCAGAGAAGTGGCAAGATTGAGGCAGAAGCATCTGGAAAAAGGGAGTGGAAGTCCCTGATGGAAGCGCCAGTGGTCTAGAGGGCAAAAGGTCTGCTCCAAGTCAGTTACACCAGCAGGTGATGGAGTGAAACAGCTCTTGGCCCTATTAGGATCTGAAAAGCTTAACTTCTGAGTGGAGGTGCTGAAAATTCATACGTACACAGCACAGGTTCAGAAAGGAAAGAACATCACAGCACACAACATGGCTCATTTCTCTTAACATTTTTTGTGTCTTTCAGAGGAAGAAACTTAAACCAGACAGTGATGTGAAGCTGGAATTTGTAGTTCCACGGAGCCCAGAAGGGCCTTGGAGTGTTTGACTCTTGTTCTCTGGCGTTTGACAGATGGAATAAAATATCAGTCTGTTTAGTCTCTTCCTTCATCCTAGGTGCACATTAACGATCTACTCTTCTTCAAGTAGCCCTTGGGAGGGGGGAGTGAGATTCAGCAGTTTCTATCTGGAGTTCATAACCTGGGTTCCATCATGTGTTCTTGAGCGTTGTTAGTTTTACATTCCTAAATTTAGGATACCCTAAATTTTTTTGTTCCAGGAACCCCTTGAAATTTATCTTTTCATGAGCAGTATTGTCAGTTGTGAGGTGCCTTATGGGGATACCCGTAAGAAGTCCATTTCCACAAGCATGAGTGCTTGCTGGCTGTGTGCACGACCCAACTGTGGACCTTAGAGAGTTCGCTGTCTCTGAGAAACACTGGGACGCAAAGTAGGGCATGGTTGAGGTGGGTTCCTGCTCCTGAGGAAGACTGCCTCAGAAGACCTCGATGGGTGTTCCACTGGGGGGCAATTGCAATGGTTTGTAAATTGTTGACAAGTTTAGCTTTGGCTAGACGCTTAGTGAAATAATTAACCCTGCCATGTACTACACTAAGCTTTCTGCAAATATCAGCCTCATACAGAACTGTGATGCCAGTGGGGGTAATACCATTGTATAGATGAGGGAACAGGCCCAGCTTTTGAGTAGGATTCCTAACGTTACAGATTTAATCAAAACAATTGAGCCTCAGAAAGCAAGCAAGTCTATTGAACTTTGTTGCCAGAGGTACTGGAGAGAGTGCGGAAAATGTGCTTGGGGAGTTTTCTATGTAAATGGTGTTTAAAAATCCATATGAAAGTGGCGTGGCAGGTGCCAGGGGTTTTGAGTCTGCAGCAGTATTCACCAAATCACCTCTTGAAAGCCATGGCCCAGTCCAGCAGGATTAACTGGAACGAGTGGAAGTGACTTCAGGCTCATTCTCTAAAAATAACTGCATCATCTTCCACTGCTTTTACCTGTCCTGCATGGGGCTGCCAAGTTGACTGCTAAAAATCCTGCATTCAGACCTCCAATAGCATCCTGTTGCCCACAATCTGTGTTCAACCCAGTCTCGGGGTCTGCCATACATAGCTTACCAATCCTGTCTAATTTCCCACTACTGTATTCACCAAATAAGACTGGCAACTATTTTAGGTACTTAATAGTTTGCTAGCACCTGTTTTCATAATCTTCACCCCCTGCGGCTTTGGGGCCACATGTGGTGGCCTGCTGGGTCCTCAAGTGTGGCCTTTTGACTGAAACCAAATTTTATAGGACAAATCCTTTTAATAAAGGGATTTGTTCTGTGAAGTTTGGATTCAGTTGAGGGGCCACACTTGTGGATCTGGAGGGCTACGTGCTTATTTGACAAATGCTTACTTTCCTGCAGATCGTATTAGGCAGAAAAAAAATGTTTACGGAGGAACTTCTGTATGCCAGATACTGGACGATTTCTGCTCTAATGGAGATTTTCTCTGGTGTTGGTACAGGCTGTAAAGAAAACAGATAAATAGCCTTCCTTAGTGACTACTTTGGCCTGAGGGGGTCAGGGAAGTTTTTTCTAGAGTCCTTGGCTACAATTTTTAATGAAAAGCTCCAGCCGTGCAAAGCTGTGAGACCACAGAGTTCTTCCACGCTGCCTTCCGACAAGAAGCCTCAGCCCCATTTCACCAGACTATGTGATGCCTGTTGAAGGCTCCTGTGCTTCCGCCATAAATACTCTGCCAACGTACCTCTCCTGCAGGGGCCACATGCCACCCTTGGGACGCCAACGCTGATCATCCAGTTTATCATCCTCCTGCCATTTGTGCTGCCTCCTCTGAGTTTTAATTCCAGGCTCCACTTTTTTTTTTTTTTTCACTCTTGCCTGTAGAGTGCCGTGGCGTTAGCCTAGATTACAGCAACCTCAAACTCCTGGGCTCAAGCGATCCTCCTGCCTCAGCCTCCTGAGTAGCTGGGACTACAGGCATGCGCCACCATGCCTGGCTAATTTTTTCTCTGTATTTTTAGTTGTCCAGCCAATGTCTTTCTACTTTTAGTAGAGACGGGTCTCGCTCTTGCTCAGGGTGGTCTCAAACTCCTGAGCTCAAAGGATCCGCCCGCCTCGGCCTCCCAGAGAGCTAGGATTACAAACGCGAGCCACCGCGCCCGGCCAAGGTTCCACTTCATAACTGTGTGATCCTAAACAAATCACTTCACCCCTATTCCTCCAATTGGCCAGTCAGTACCGTATGTTGGAAACAGAATCCTTTGCCCACCTCTCCTGGTGGGTGGAAGATCAAAGTGAGTCCAGTATGTTACGTACTAAACACAACACTGAATCACTGTAGCAAACGCTTGTTAATTGGTTTATCTCTCCTGGCTTCATCACGCTGGATTCCAGTCCCACAATCCAGGGTAGGCCAACTAGTTTGGCTGCATGAATGGGATGTAAGAGCTTAGATCTGCTCCAAAATTCAGTGCTCCCCTCTCTCACATGTTCAGAGGCACAGTTTAAAAAGGAGGGTCCGGCCCCTCCACCTCGCTGTCGCGCACAGCCCCAGGCCCCGCGTGGCCGCGCTGCGCAGCACGTGCGCCCCTCTCCCGCGCGCTGGCCCGGAGCCCGAGCCCGCCAGCTGGTCCCGGCGTGCCGCGCGCCACGCACGTGACCCCGCCCGTGGGCGCGAGGGGCGGGGCCGCGGCACCAGCGAGTCGAGCCCAGCCTCACTCGGCTGGGGCTTTGGTCGGAGCGGCTGGGAAGCGCGAGCCCTGCGAGGGACCGGCCGGCGGCGGGGAAGTGGGAGCTGCGGGAGTGGCACCGCGCAGGCGCGACCAGCCGGCTCCGGAGCGCGGCGGCGGGAGAGCGGCAGGTGTGCTGGGGCATCCCTGTCACGTGGCCGGAGAGGCTGGGGCGCGCGGAACCGGGCAGGGGCGGGGCCCCGCAGACCACACCTGCTTCGGGTCCGGCCCACGCGCTGGGGCATGGCCAAAGAGAAGCGAGGCTCCGGGGGTCTAGCCTGGGAGGGCGCCAGAGGGGCGCTCGGCACCCCTCAGATTGGGGGAAAATTGGGGAACACCCTCTCCTTCCCAGGGCGGAGGCCACCATGGTCACACGAAGGGAATTGGCGCCCCTGGGAAAGCAGAGCCTGAAGGAGAGGCGATGCAGGGGTCCAAGACCCCGGTGCGGAGCCCCAGGTCCCAGCTTGGAAAAAAGGAGTCGGGGCAAATGAGCTCCGAGGTCCCTGGGTTCTGGACCTAGTCCTGCCCCAGGTTGCCGTGAGCGCTCGGGCAAGGCTCCGCCCGTTTCTGGGCCCCCGTCGCACCCCGGCCGCTGCGGTGCGAGGCCTCACCCCTCTGGTCTGCCGCAGGATGGGCCTCTCCGCCGCGGCCCCGCTGTGGGGCCCCCCAGGGCTGCTTCTCACCATCGCCTTGCACCCGGCGCTGTCGGTGCGCCCCGCCAAGGCCCCCGCGCCCCCGCACCGGGACTACTGCGTGCTGGGCGCCGGGCCCGCGGGCCTGCAGATGGCCTACTTCCTGCAGCGGGCCGGGAGGGACTACGCCGTGTTCGAACGCGCGCCGGCGCCGGGCAGCTTCTTCACGCGCTACCCCCGGCACCGCAAGCTCATCAGCATCAACAAGCGCTTCACGGGCAAGGCCAACGCCGAGTTCAACCTCCGCCACGACTGGAACTCTCTGCTCAGCCACGACCCCCTGCTGCTCTTTAGACACTACTCGCAGGCCTACTTCCCCGACGCCCGCGACATGGTGCGCTACCTGGGCGACTTCGCAGACAGGCTGGGGCTCCACGTGCTGTACAACACCACCATCACCTACGTCACTCTGGAGAAGGATCGACAGGCCTGGAATGGCCACCGCTTCATCCTGACCGACCAGACGGGCCAGGCCTACCAGTGCAGGTAAGGAACCGGCGCCACAGCTCACCTGCTGAAGCTGGAGCCTTTCCTAGACAAACGGCACACCTTGGCTGGCCGTAGATGGACGAGGAATAGGGGAAAAGGGGCATTTCTGCCGCTCCTCGCTCCCACTGAAATTCAGTGCTGGGAGATTCCATCAGCCATCATTTCCCGAATGTCGTAAAAAATGCCGTCAAATATGTTTGGAAAATACTAACAATTTTTTTTCTCCAGGACTTGTCAGTCTTTAATATGTTCACATTCACAGTTATGTTCCTGCATTGGGTAAAGTATTCAGCATAAACACAGCGTATGAACCCACAAAACCCTTTATGTAGAGCATCTCTCTTGGAACTAGTGTTCCCCAAAATATGTTCGGGGAAACCCTGGGTCAAGTGTCCAGCAAGTGTTAAGCTTCTGGGATTTCAGAAGTGAACCAGAGTGGGAGGCCCCCCAGGCAGTACTTCCAGCAATCAGATTTAGCTTTCTTTGGCTTGGCAGACAGTTTAATATTGTGTGGACAGCCTCAAACTTGTTTAATGTTCACGGGGACCTTGTGGGGGAAGTTCACTGATCCTCATTTAAGAACTGCAGCTCAGAGAAGTTGAGTAACTGGTGCTGTGTCACACAGCTAATAAGTGGTGTAGCTGCAATTTGAGCACATGTCTTCCTGAGCCTAAAGCCTGTGTTCTCTCTGCTGCACCAGACTGCCTCTCCCTTCCTGACTGGTAGCCTAACACCTGGCTCCACGCAGGCACTCTGCCGGAGTTCGTCTTCTCAAGCCTGTTTCCGGAGGCCCTGACTTGTCCTTGCCTGTTACAGCCCAGGGAAAGAACAGTTACAGCGACGTGGACTCTTGCATTTTAGGCAGCTGCACTACCATGGAGCAGAGTAGACAAGGGTCAGAGAGCAGGGCTTGATGGAGCTGTATGTGCCCCTCTGCAGGCTCTGCAGCTCTGTGTTTGAAACCACCCTGTGGTCAAATCGTTCTTCTGCAGGCTGGTAGGATCCAGCTCCCAGCTGCCCACCACCTGGTTGTATTCCCCACCAGTATAAAGAGCAGGACTTTGGAATCAGGCCTAGATAGGCCTGCTGACCTTAGGAGCTGTGGGCCTGTGTCTCCTCACCTGTAAAGCAGGCCACGTGACACCAACTCAGGGTTGTTTTGAGAAGTACAAGAAGATGTACAGACACACTTAGCACAGGGCCTCGTATGGAATTACTGCTCAGTGGACATTTGCGTCTGCTGGACAAGTCAGAAAGGGAAGAGTAGAACGTCAGGGTTCATTTCCATCACCGAGGGGGATACTGGGTCTGATTGCTGTATTCAAACTTAAATGAATTACTCAGTTTCTCATAGTGTCACCTTCTCCTCAGACAGCATTATTAATCCCTGGTGCAGGAGAATGTGTACCCGCTGGACTGGGAGCTCAGTTGGAGACAGGGGTGGGGCATCTCGGGTACACTGGGATAGTTCAGTAGATACACGAATGAATGAACGTGTGAATGAATGACTGTCCTCCTGTTTTCTTTTAGGAGCCAGCAGTCGGGGTGTGGCGGGTGGGCCCAGAGAGTGATTTTCGCTTGGTGGTCTTATAGCTAAGAGACTAAGCCATCTTTCCTCTTTCCCCACCTGCAGTGTCCTTCTTGTAGCCACGGGTTTGTCAGTCCCCAACCAAGTTAACTTCCCTGGCTCCGAATATGCGGAGGGTTATGAATCCGTGTCTGTGAACCCCGAGGACTTTGTGGGTCAGAATGTGCTGATCCTGGGCCGTGGGAATTCAGCCTTTGAGACGGCAGAGAACATCTTGGGGGTCACAAACTTTATCCACATGCTGAGCCGCTCCCGGGTCCGGCTGTCCTGGGCCACCCACTACGTTGGAGACCTCAGGTATGCCACATCCCTGCTTGTGTGTGTGGTAGTGTAAGCCCAAAATATGGGGAGAACTCCCCCAAAGCCTTTCCGGACCCCAGCTGGACTAACCGCCTCTCCCTTGCATTCTCTTTGGGCCCCAGAGCCATCAACAATGGCCTGCTGGACACCTACCAGCTGAAGTCCCTGGACGGGCTGCTCGAGTCTGACCTGACAGATCTGGCCATCGTGAAGGATCACGAAGGCAAGTTCCACGTCACCTTGAAATTCTTCCTGGAGGAAAACAATGCCAACCAGAGTGCCGATTCCATCACCCTTCCCCAGGACAACAGTGACAACTTTGCCATGCGTGTGGCCTATGACCGGGTCATCCGCTGCCTGGGCTGGAACTTTGACTTCTCCATTTTCAATAAGTGAGTCCAAATGGGGGAGGAGGTAGGATCTCCTAGCAAACCCTTCCCTGAGGGAACACAGTGGCCACTCAGTAGGCCAGCGACCGAGCTTTTAGGACGGCAGTCTAAGAACGGATGTGGGTGATGCCTGGTCTCCCTCTCAGGACACGAGCTGTCTCCTGTGGGTCTCAGGTGGCCCTGAGGCCCTCTGTCCTGGGGTAGCAGCAGCAGGTCTTCGTCTGCTTTGAACCTCTGCCTGCAAGGTGGGAGATCAAGCCCAGGCAGAACACGCAGGTGAATTTGCCAGAAGGCAGTGTAGCGTGGTGGCTCAGAGCACAGGCTCTGGGGTAGGCCCGAGATTCTCTGCTTACCAAATCTGCGAGCCCTGGGAAAGTTACTTAACCATGCTGTGCCCGAGTTTCTTCATCTCTAAGATGGGATTAATAATTTCTTTCTCATATGGTTATTGCAAAGATTAATATAAGAAAGCGCTTAGCATATGCTATACGCTCAATAAAATGTTAGTAGCTAAAATTATTTATAATTGTATTTTGAAGAACTGCTTTATAGAGCCTAGTCCCAAAGATTGCTGCCCAATACCTTGTGAGGCTTGATATCAAAGCAGCCATCCTGGCAGAGCACAGTGGCTCATGCCTGTAATTCCAGCACCTTAGGAGGCCAAGGTGCTAGGATCATTGGAGCCCAGGAGTTGAAGACCAGCCTGGACAACATAGTGAGACCCCCATCTCTACCAAAAAAAAAAAAAATTAGCTGGGCATGGTGGTGCACCTGTAGTCTTAGCTATTCAGGCTGAGGTGGGAAGATCGCTTGAGCCCAGGAGTTTGAGGCTGCAGTAAGCTGTGACTGCGTCACTGCGCTCCAGCCTAGGTGACAGAGCAAAATCCTGTCTCTTAACAAAACAAACAAACAAAAAAAAGCAACCACCCGGTCTTTCATTTGCCTTCTGACAAGGGCACAAAAGGACAAGGAAAAGCTGGTGGGCCTGTGCAGACCCTCCTTTCCCATTAGGTGACAGCAGGACCCAGTCTTAGTTCAGAGCCCAGCCTTGAGTCAGACTTGGATCCCGGCTCTGTCCCGCCATGTCCTTAACCTGAGCCTCAGTTGCTTCATCTGTTAAATGGAGATGATTACACCCACTTCCAGGGTCACGGTGAGGTTTAATGTAAAGCGCTTAGTGCCAGGCCTGTGATAAGTGCTTCCTACACAGCAGCTATTTTTATTAACAACCCTTTCCACTCACAGGTCCCTCAGACTCAATTCGGGGAATCCATTCGACATGAAGTACCCGCTGATCCGAGCCAGCTATGAGTCCAAAGGGAGCCGGGGTCTTTTTATCCTGGGTACCGCTAGCCACTCGGTGGACTACAGGAGATCTGCTGGGGGCTTCATCCACGGATTCCGGTACACAGGTGAGCCCAGCTGAGAGGGCTGCTGTCCCCAGACAGAACCACCATCAGTATCCGCAGGGCTTAGAAACACACTCCTGATTTCCAGAAGCGTTGAGAGATTGCTAATCAGTGGTTGACTGTCATAAATTCCCTACCGGGGGAAGATGACAACAGGTGGTCTGAGAATGTATCTAGAAAGGTATCAGATAAAGTGTAAAAATGGGTACATCTGGGGGTGGTGTGTTATGCGCATAAGCCCTGTTTAGGTTAAGCACCATGCATTTGCAAGGATGCCAAGCAGGAAGAACACTAACCTGGGTTCCTCCCCAGCTGGGTGGTCTTAAAGGTAAAGCTTTGTCTCCCCTGGCTGTTCTTCCTGGTCTCTCTGAGTTCCCATCCAACCATGGTACCCACCAAACAACCTTTCTTGAAACAAAAAAATCTCCTCCTTCCTCCGCTCAGCGGCTCCACGTCCTCCCGGGTAGAGCGACTTCAGTGGCTTTGCAAGGGCCGCACCAGCCCACCCTCCAGTCTCATCCTGCACCTCCTCGCTGCACAAATCCTGCTTTTCAAATGTGCAGGGCTGTCTCAAGGTTATACGGTGCACACATTGTTCCCTTTGTCCAGGGCACCCTCCCCACGCTTGTCTAGCTGTGTGACCCCTAAACCTTTTGCAAAACCATCGCTTGCTCAGCGAGCCAGCCATGTGGCGAGGCCAAGCCTCTCCTCCTGTGGTTATTGGCCCCCTGGGTCTCCTTTCACGTGAGCAATCTGCGGGCCCTCACCTTTATTGGCTTTGGGTGTTTATTGATTAATTCTGGAAGAGCAGGTGCCTGTGTGTCATATATCGCTCCCACAGCTGTGTGTGGCAGCCCCAGGTGTGCGGAGGACCAGCTCCTTGCTGTTCTAGACAGCAGTCGCTTTCTATCCTGACGGACAGGGCATCTCAAAATAGAACCCAGGGGCAGGCTGGATTTGGGCGGGAAAGCGCGGGAGCCATCAGCTTTCCTGGGGCGACTCTGACAGAACAGGGCCTGCTCACGGGGAGAGGTTTCCGAGGAAGGCCCTGGGTCTGGTTTTGACCTTCCTCGTGTGAGGTGGGGGCGGAGGGGGGGGCTCCCATGTGCAGACGGCCTACGGCAGGGTGGACGGACTCCGGCCTGCGACCCGAACGCAGCCGTGCCCCCCTTTCTGCGTCATCCGCTGCCTTCACTCTAGGGGGCAGCGTCCCTGAGTGGTGTGTGACCCACAAGGCGGAGAACACTGACCATCCAACCCTTTCCAGAAAACATCTGCCGGCCCTGCGCCGAGGGCTTCTGTGGTCCCTCCCTCACTTGCTCCCCACCCACAAGTTTGGCCCTGAGCCGTGCAAACAAGTGTGCGTTGGGTCCCCAGGGGTCAACGAGGCCTACACGCCCCCCCAGTGACCAGAGGTAAAATGTGCGCGTGCCATGCCTGCTCTGGCTGTTTCAGCGCGAGCCGTCCACCGGCTCCTGGAGCATCGCCACCACGGCGTCGCCTGGCCCTCCACCGAGCTCCCCATCTCACAGCTGACCAGCTCCATCATCCGGCGCGTGAACGAGGCTTCCGGGCTCTACCAGATGTTCAGTGTGCTGGCCGATGTCGTCCTGTTGAAGGAGTGAGTGGCCTGTCCCTACCCCAGCCCCACCTGCACACCCTGCCATAGCGCTTCTGTGCCTGTTCCAGGTGCGGAATAACCCGCCGTTCCTTCTAAGACGAAGCCTGCGAGGGGGGAGCAGGAGAGTCTGTTCTAGGGGGAAAATCAGCGAAACCAACACCACAAGCTCTGCAGTGAGTCAGACAGAGGTTCCCGAGAGCGAACCCCAGGGTTACCACTCTCTTGCTGTGTGACCTTGGGCAAGTTCGGTAGCCTCTCTGAGTCTTTCTCACCTCATCTGCAAAGTGGGGATGATTATGCCTACCTCGCAGCAATGAAGAAAGGAGGAAAGGTCAGTCACAGAAAGGCTCTGGCACCGAGTAGATAAACAGCGAACAAGGCAACTGTGAGGCACCCTCAGCGCAGGTCTGAGAGTCCCCTCGGGCCAGGCCCATGCCGGTCACGATGCTTACCAGTCAAGGATGGGCGGCAGATCACAGAGGACAGACGGTTCCTGAGAAGGAAGCAGTGCAGAGCCCAGAGGGGTGAGGGCACTCAGGAGAGGTGGCAGGTGACAGCAGAGGAACAACTGGCTCCTCTCCTCTGGGGAACAGCCTGATTCAAAGGCAGGGAGTGTCACAGCACACCAAGTTCGGGGACGTGCTCTGTACAGAAACCTCACATCACCATCACCTCTGGTGTCCCTCTTTCAAATGACACCCCACATTCAAACTGTGGGCAGGTCCTGTCACCTCTACCTTCTGGTTATGTCTAGATCTGACCAGCTCTCACCAGCTCCACCTGCCACCTTGGTGCGCATCACCGGCACCCCTCACCTGCGCCGATTCGACAGCCTCCCACCTTTGGCCTGTGGTCTGTTCTCAGCACCGTGGCCAGAGTGGTCCTTAGAAACTTCCTGAGCCACCCTGGTCCTCTCTCTGCTCAGTGTCCCCCACGGCCAGCAGCGTCCCTTCTCCATCCCGGTGAAATCGGCACTTGCTGTCATGACAGGCACAGCCCTCCTTGACCCCACCCCTGCAGACCTCCCGCCCTCTGCCCCCGTTCACTCCGCTTAGCCACGCTGGCCTCTGCCTGTTCCTTTAACGCAACTAGGCATTCACTCCCTCCTTAGGGCTTTTCTCTTACTGTTCCTTCCATCTGGAACACTCTTTCCCCAAATATCCATTTCAGGTTACACAGTTTTCTAGCATCTGTCCCCGTGTTAGTGAGGGCTCAGCTGTGTCAGTCACACTAAAGTGAGGTGTGCGGAGCCGATCGGAGTCTGCACTGCTTGATTGACACTTCCTGGAGGTAGAGACACACACGCCCACGCGCCACGCCCTCACCTCGGCCTCGGCGCTGAGGGTTCCCCGCGCTGCCGTTCTCCCCAGGAATGCCACCGCCTTCGAGTACCTGGAGGAGTTCCCCACGCTGATGCTGCCCCAGCTGGAGACCCTCACAGGGAGGAAGGCAAGGCACGGGCTCTTCGTCGTCAGCATGGAATACGGCAAAAATTTCTCTGGACCCGACAAGGACGTCTTTTTCCACGACCGGTCTGTGGGGCACACGGAAGACGCCTGGCAGTCCAACTTCCTGCATCCCGTCATCTACTACTACAGACAGCTCCCCACCGGTGAGCCACCGCGGCCCTGCCCCAAGCAGGGGCTTCCTAGAGGTGGCGTTCCTCCGACCCTGTCTGTGGAGTTGTCACCATTAAACCTTCACGCAACACCCTCAGCTGACAGAGGGGGACGGCTGGGGGACTCCACCTGGAGACCAGGCAGGGGCAGGAGGTGTGAGAATGATAAATGATACTTGGCAGATTCTGGCACGTGCTGTCACCTGCACAGGCCACACGTGGATTGTGAGGCTCTCCTCCAAGGCACCACAGAGTAAGAGGGATGGTGTCACGCTGCAGGGTCTCCAAAGGAAGCTACCCGTGGTAGGCGAGGGAGGATCCGCAGACTGAGTATTAGAAGGAACTGGCGCTGGTTGACACGGTACAGAACAGCTGGGCGGCATTCCCAGCTATGTCCTTTCGTCACTATGTGACCGTGGACCATTACTTAACCTCTCTGAGCCTCAGCCTCCTCATCTGTAAAGTGGGGACAGCAACAGTACCTTCCATGTGGGACCGTGCGAAGGTCTGACAGTGAACCAGAACGCCAGCACGCGCTGGCACAGAGTAGCTACCCATACACGAACCCCCTGGGGAACACAGCTCCTGCTGCAGAGCTTGAAGGGCAGTCACGTGGAGGAGGGTGGTCTACTAGGAGCTGTCCCCAAGGGCGGAGGTGGTATCAGCAGGTGGAAGTGACAGGGAGGCAGGTCTGTAGTCAGCATCAGGAGTGGTTAGTAGTGAGAGCTGCTCGGCAGTGGAACTGGTCAGCCCCAAAATCAGATTTCCCGGGACGGGATGCTCAAGTCATGGCTTGGTGGCCATCTGACAGGGGCACCACAGAAGGGAGGCCACGCCAGTGGGAAGCTGGGCGCCGTGAGCTCTGGGACTCCTCTCGGGGCAGGGCCTCTGAATCTTCCCACAGAAAGACCGGTTTTCAGGCAGCCACAGTAGACCTCCGTCCATGCGAGTCTTAGAGAAACACCGACTTCAAGGTACTAGTCTTAGTTCTGCTCTCTGAGACCACAGAGACGAGTGTAGTTCCTCTTCCTCACGTCAGCCCTCCACGTATTTGGGGGCGGCTGGGGAACGAGCTGGCCACAGCCCAGGACAGCAGAGCGTGAGTGCGTGAGGGAAGCGTCTGGGACATGGGCGCGAGGGCAGGAAGGCCAGCCTCTCGGCTCTGACGGGGCTCCCTCGCTCCCCCCACAGAACAGGAGGTGAGGTTCCGCCCCGCGCACTGGCCCCTGCCTCGGCCCGCGGCCATCCACCACGTCGTGGAAGACTTCTTGACAGACTGGACCGCCCCCGTTGGGCACATTCTACCTCTGAGGCGCTTCCTGGAGAACTGTTTGGACACGGATTTACGGAGCTTCTATGCAGGTAACCGGAGTTCCCAGGAGGACAAAGGGACTGAGGGGGAGGTTGAAGAAAGGCTGGGGGGACCCATGCCCTTTGGAGTTTCAGAACCCGTATTGACCAGTCCGAACCCCAGACTCTTGTTCCTGTGATGTGGTGGACTAGATGTTCACAGAAACCCCCTCCCAGGACAGTACACCTAAAAATACCAAATAATACGTCTTTTTTAAGGAACCAGCAGGAAAATGAGGGCACTCCCCAGAGGCCAGACACCATAAAGAGCACAGCCCACCGCTGGGCCTGGGATGCCTGCAGGTCACAGGAGCCTGGAACTGGGGTTTGGCTGGCCAGCCTGGGGTTGGGAGGACGAGGCTGGAGCAGGATGGGGCTCTGTTCAGAGACCGTTGACTAAAGCTTGGATCTTAGTGGGCAAGCCAGGAGCCAGCAACACTCCCAAGAGGGAGACCGAGACGATGCATAGTTCCTGGTCCTGGGGAAAATGGGAGAAAAAATCTCCCCTGAAAATTTCCAACCACCAGGCCCCACTTACGTAATTTGGGGCCAAAGTTTATACATCACTGTAGTACAGAAATCAAAGAAGCAAAGGCACATCTTATCTTGAGAAATATACTTGAGAAATACACTTTAAAACTAGGCCTCAAAGAATTCCCACCAAGTTCCGAGGAACATGAATTCCCAATCAAAAATCACTTAACACATAAGGACACAAACTACCAAGAGGGAGTGTCAGCAAAAACAACCAGCTATAGGATCGAACCTACAAAGACTGCAGGTTCATGGTCAGATATAGCATATAAAGTATGTTTCATGCAGGTTGAGCAGCCCAAATCTGAAAACTTGAAATTTGAAATGCTCTAAAATCCATAATTTTTTGACACTCAAATAAAATGTTCATTGGAGCAATTCTGATTTCAGACTTTCAGATTAAAGATGTTCAACCAGTAAGTATAATGCAAATATTCCAAAATCTGAAAAATTCCCTAATTGGAAACACTTCCGGTCCCAGGCATTTTGAATAAGGGATATAGAACCTGTGTATTTAAAGAAATAAAAAAGATTATTGAAAATATAATGAAGGGATAGAGACTACCAAGATTAACTGGGCAGTTCTGAGAAAAATCCAAATGGAACTTCTGGAAATAAAATAAATTGTAGCTGGGCACGGTGGTGTGTGCCTGTAATGCCAGCTACTTGGGAGGCTCAGACAGGAAGCTCACTTGAGCCCAGGAGTTTAAAACCAGCCTGGGCAACATAGCAAGACCCTGTCTCTAAATAGATAAGTAGGTAGGTAGATTAGGTAGGTAGGTAGGTAAGTAATTAGAAACTCAGTGTAAAGATTCAGCAGGGAAGAAGAGAGAAGCGATGAACTGGAAGATTCATCTGATAGTGAAACTCAAAGAGAGACTTGGGGAGAGAAGCAGGATGACCCAGAGGGGGAACTGATGGAAACAAGCCAAATGTTTGTGTTTTTTAAACCCTTGAATGCCTAGAATATCCATTCCTTTCTCTTTTTTTTCACTGAGAAATCATCTGTTAAACATCAGGCACTGTTCATATCAAGTCAGGTTAGAGACCGATTCTAGCCCACAGGTCAAAGAGCAAGTGTTCTTGTTTCTTCCTGAGTCCACTTTGAAGTAACACTGTAGATACAATGGGAGATGGCTTGAAACAGTAGTTTAAATTGTTTAGCGACTTTGCAGTACCAGCAGCCTGGAGACTGTCAACCTTGATCACACACTCTCACATGAAATTACATATTGAGAGTCTAGAGTTCTCAACTCCAAAATACCTGCCTGTTTCTCATGGTTTCAGGGGTACACGTAAATGCCAATGTGTCAGGGAGCGTATTCCCACCCCGAGTTGTGGGTCCCAGCAGTGGATCATCCCAGGCCCTTTAGCCTCCTGTCTCCACTGTCTAGATACTGCTCAACAACAGTTCAAGCTGCTACATGCCGCTGCCCTGAACTGGAAGAACCCTCCCAACAGAAGGCAGCTGGCAGAGTGGCTTCCCCCTAGCCCGTAGCTGTGGCAGCTGCTGGTGCTGGCTCCAGATTCTGCTGGGCTTCTGTGCCCCCGGGGCCTGCAGCGGGGTGACATCATCAGAAGGTGGTGCTTGCCAGATGGCCACCTGGCTGCCCTCCTGTGTCCTCCCACGCGTCTGCTCTCTTCCCTGCCCAGAGAGCATTGCCACGGCCTGTCCTGCTGGAGCTTCTGTGCTAAGAGTCAGAAATAAAGCACAGTGATGTCTGGGGGCACCCTTCAGCCTGGTCCTCCCTGCGAGCTTCACAACATGCGTCGTACCGTGCCCGTCTTTTACTTGAGATAAAGGGGATTGGGGAGGTGAGAAGGCTTGCTCAGAGTTACACAGGGACTCCGCCAGCCTCTGACGTTCCGTCTTCCCACCTCGTCTCTCCCTCAGCAGGCTCAGCCCACATCTGTGTCACCTCTTCTGTTTTTTCAAAGTCACATATGCACTTGGCTAAAAGACTTGTTTCCCACCTTGCCCCCTCTCCATTCTCATTCCCCAGAAAAGACTACTTCTAGCTATTAAGGTTGCTCCTTCTCTCTTCTCATAGCTTCTTTGGGTTGTTTCTTCACATTTCTAAGTAATACATATCCACAGCTATTTTGGAACTGACCAGATTTGACATACCAACTTTCTGCTGCAGGGTAGGTGAGCACTGACCTGTTTTATCTTTCTGTCCCCCACGGGGTTTAGAACAGAACTTTACACACAATATCTGCAACTCACATTTTGTTGAGGGAATAAATCTCTGCAGGCAGCTCTGAGCTCACGGTGGGACTGACCACTGAGTTACTGGACGGCCTAGGCCAGCTTCAGGAGAGAAGGCTGAGGGACTGCTCACGAGGACTGGGCTCCCACCCCAGGCTGGCTCCGTGCAGAGCGTCGTGCTGGGCCCGATCTGTGGGAGCTGAGGCATTTCTGTGGTTTGCTATCATTTTGAAGCCTTGTTCTTCCAAAATGTCAAGGCAGCCTCCTGTTTCGGGAGCCCCATGGAGGGTCATGATGCATGCATGACCTACTCCCATTGGACATGAGACGCCCAGGAGGGTCAGCTCCCAGTTTAAAGGGATAGAGGATACTGCGCAGGCCCCAGTGAAGCCCCCAGCCCCTGGCATTAGCAGCTCCTCTTCCTGCACCTCTCCCCACACCTCCCAGCCTGACTTCTCCTCCTTTTGTTTCTGTGTAGAGTCCTGTTTCCTGTTCGCCCTAACGCGCCAGAAGCTGCCACCCTTTTGCCAGCAGGGGTACCTGAGAATGCAGGGGCTCGCAAGTACTGAGAGCCTTCGGCAGCACGGAGTGGAGAGCAGGCTCCTCCGCGACTATGCTGCCATGGGCAGGCACCTGGAGGACAGCAGCCAGCGTTCTGGCGACCATGGGCCAGTAGGTGCCCCCCCAGATCCAGGGCCTCCAGTCCAGTCCCTCGACAGCAACAAGGAGGAGCTCTGACTGTCCCCTCCCGGGCTGTGGGCACCGGGGCCAGGCTTCCCCACCCAGCCACGGTCAGTCCCTGCTCTTTCCCCACAGCCTCACGCTCCCAGCGGTGTGTGATCACCGAAGACCACTCAGCTCATCGCAGCCACTGCCCATAGCAACACGGACGGCACGTAAGGGCTGACGTGGTGATGCGGTGGTTACCTCCCCCCCCTTCTGGTCCCTGGGTGCCCAGGAGGCGGGGTCAGGAGAAGGGCATCCCCTGCCGGGTGTGAGCTGCCTTCCACAGCCCCGCTTGTCCCCAGCTGCACTGTCGCTGAGCACCAGGCCGGCCTCGGTTCTGTCCCTCTCAAGTGCCCAGCTGCTCCTTTTCCTGCTAATCTGCTCTTCAGATCGGCCTGGGTCCCGCCCGTGGAGTAACTCACGGTGAAACCCATCCTCATCGTCATTAGGGTTGTGGCAAGCCTTTAAAACAAGCTCTAATGTCCTCAACAGCCACAGCAGGCAGGTGGGACTGTTGCCCCAGAATACCGCTGAAGACACCAGCTCAGAGATGTCGAGTAACTCTGGGTCCCCAGCCAGGAGGCCCTGCCTGTGTCACACTTTTGCCTCCACTGCCTCACCTGCCCCCGGCCCCATTTTCTGCAGGGTTTGGACTTAGCTGTGGATCCCAGAGGGGCCGGCCCAGCCTATCTCCATGGGCCCAGGGCTGTCGTCAGGCAGAGACAGGACAGCTTCCTGCAAAGCCATCTTATCTAAGCTGCTCCCTCCCCCAGCTTGCACCTCCCGCAAGTCATCTTCAGCGCCGCTCCCTTACCTTCCCCTGGTGGCATCCTGAACCATGCCTCGCTCCTGACCTGCCCCTTAAGTGCTGTCTTTCTGTTTTGAGCACTCCTGCGTGCTCGCCATGTGCAAGGAGACGTTCATAAATGCCTTTGTATGGTTACGATGATGGATTTAGTTCCTGCCTCCCTTAGCCGTTCCAGCTTCTCCTCATTGTCCTTCCTCACCAGGAGCCTGCACGCTCCCATCAGGCAGCTTAGTCTCATTTAAAGTGAGTAAGCCACGGGAAAGCACTTGTACGTAAGATAATCATGGTGATTTTTCAAAGCCCAGGATCACAGGTGACCACTTTCTCACTGTTCTTACTAGATCTTCATGTCTCCACTCAGAATTCCAGGGACACGGGCTTTCTGGATCCACAGCCCTTTCCTGGGAACATCCTCTTCCCCTTTTGCCTAGGTCCAAACTCCGGTAACTACCTGGCCCCACTGTTTGCACATAGCTTCTTGTTACCAGGAGGAAACTCCAGCAGCCTGGAGGAGGAATTATCTACCCCATGATAATACTTGGGATAGTTTGCACAGGGCTGAAACTCCTAAATTAAGAGTTTCTTCCTGACCCCAGGATGTTTGATTTACCATATTCCACAGAGATGACAGGCAAACCAAAATTGGATCCTGTCACCCTGCCCTACCTTTTCATTTTTTTAAATAAACTTTTTAGGCCAGGTGTGGTAGCTCATGCCTGTAATCCTAGCACTCTGGGAGGCCGAGGCGGGAGGATTACTTGAGCTCAGGAGTTCGAGAAGAGCCTAAGCAAGAGTGAGACCCCATCTCTACTAAAAATAGAAAGAAATTGGTCAATTAAAAACAGAAACAATTAGCCGGGCATGGTGGCACATGCCTGCAGTCCCAACTACCTGGGAGGCTGAGGCAGAAGGATCGCTTGAGCCCAGGAGTTTGAGGTTGCTGTGAGCTAGGATGATGCCACGGCACTCTAGCCAGGGCAACAGAGCCAGACTCTGTCTCAAATAAATAAATAAACCTCTTAATTAGGACTATACACATAAGATGTGTGTCACATAAAATCTGTTACACACATCTTGCCTACCCAGTTCCTGAAAGCTGGCTGAACCACTTGTTCCAATAAAAGTTTAAGGTGCTGCAACAGATAATTGACTGATGTCTAAATATGTGACATCTGCCAAATCGTTAATTCCATCAGAACATCAGCCAAACTTAATTGTTTTTAACAAGGCTTGATTCCATTCTTAGTGGATTAGAGATGTCTTCCCTGATACTCCTTTTGTAAATTAATAGTTGGTTTCAATAGTCCTTTTGCCCGCGAAGATCATTGCTGCATTGCCAAGTTCCCGTCCAGACAGCCCCTGCTGGCCGCCCTCCTCCTGGTTTTAGTCCTGACCTCCAGGCGCCCACTGCTTTAGGCGCGCCACCTTCAGGTGCCTGCTGTCCTGCTGTGTTGTACTGAATTTATCTTTTCTACTTTACTGCCTCAGTTCCTTTTTTTGTCAAGTTTGGGCAGCCCGTTAGCAAATTTCTTCCTTTCCAGCTGGAACAAGTTCCTCTTCTAGCTGAGGCCTGACTTGAATCATTCCTTCTTTTCTAATATTACAAAGTTACTGGTGCAAAAGAAACAAATGAGTGAAACAGTGTGCCAGAGGTAGACCCCTACTTTAAATAAGAAGGAAGCTCCAGGCACAGTGGGAATCCCAACATTTTGGAAGGCTGAGGTGGGAGGATTGCTTAAGGCCAGGAGTTTGAGACCAGCCTGGGCAACATAGTGAGGTCCCGTCCCTACAAAAAATAAAACAAATTAGCTGGGCATGGTAGTGCATGCCTGTAGTCCCAGCTACTGGGGAGGTTGAGGTAGGAGGATCACTTGAGCCCAGGAGTTCAAGGTTACAGTGAGCTATGATCAGGCCACTGTACTCCAATCTGGGTAACAGAGTGAGACCCTGTTTCAAAAATAAAGAGATGATTTAAAAAGGAATCACAAACCGATGGAAAAGATTGTGCAGGACCATGCCATCAGTAATGTTGGACCAACAGGTCAGTAATTTGGGAAAAAAAAATCTCATTTTAGACCCTTACTTCATACTACAAAATTCCAGATGAATTTTTGGAAGCCATATATAGAAACTTTCTATAATCAAAGAAAGGACTTTCTAAGTTTAGATGCAATAGAGCAGTTCCTTAAAGGAAAATGTTTAACATTTCCAGGTATACGCAAGCCCCTACCTAATTAATGTGACTAATGTGGCTATTTTAAAGAAAATGATGAAAAGGGCAAAACAGCATGGGGAAAAATAATTACAGCAAAATGCAACACACATAAATATATAAAGAACTGATTGAAATAAATGAGAAAAGTGAAGAATCGTTCAACTGTCCCCCCATAGACTACTGCAGAGCTATTAAAATAAGAGCGGTGAAAGTCTGTAATACAAATAGCCATGTAATAATGTTAAAGGAAAAGAAGCAGGATGTGAAATTGTAGTTACAACTCCTTGTAGCTGTGTGAAAACAGAAAGCCACATACAGGAGAACTATCACAAAACATCAGCAGTGGTTACCTCAGATTTGCAGGAGTAGGGTTTTGGTTTTTTTCATTTTTCCTCTTTTGTCCAACTTTGTGATGATACTCTAAATGTGAGATAAATACATTTATTTTTAAAAAATAATCTCTGTTTTTGACATTTTAAATCGCTAGGGGCAAGCAGACCTGGGACCCCTTCCCGGAGGATATGCTCTGCTTCCTGCTTCCTGCGTCCAGGTGGTAACTCACGGTATCTTCCCCTTACGGGGAACCGCTCCCTCCTCCCCAGCTGGGACGAGGCAGCACCAAGTGTCAGGGAGAAAACATGCTCAGGGTGAGGGTGGAAATTTTAAACAGTACATGTTCCTCTCATAGAGTCTTTGGATGGAATGATCCAGCACAACCGAGGTGATTTCTAGAAGAATCTTTCCTCCCAATTATAGAAAGTAAAATAAAAATCTTCATTTTGTGGGGGGTCTCCTGGGTGTAATCTCCAATCCACTATAGAGCCCGGAATTCCTTTTGCCTGATGAAAGTGGGGATGTCCCTAAAGCCTATCTAGAAATTCACCGAGATGTGAATCTGTCTGCTAAGCTAATAACAACATCAGGCCATTTATTGAGAACCTACTGTTAATACAAGCCCCGAGCTGTGCTGTGGGTGTTTTATAGATAAGTCTACAACTTCTTTGATCCTTCTCCCCCAGAGAGGAGGACTCTAATCCCCTGCTCCTGTTGAGTGTAGGCTGGACTTAGTGATTCAATTCCAGCAAATAAAAATAGCGGAAGTGCTAGAATGTCATTTCCAAGATTAGGTTATAAAAAGACTGTGGCATTCATCCACACAGAGACCTCTCCCTCCCTCCCTCCCCACCCCCCCTCTTTCTCTCTCTCTCTCTTGTCACTCACTCTGGGAGAGGCCACCTATCACATCACAAGGACATCGTGCCAGCCTATAGAAAGGTCCATGTGGCAGGGAACTGAAGCCTGCCAGCACTCACATGCACAAGCCTTGAATGGATCAGGAAAGACCTGCCAAGAGCCATGTGAGTGACCCTGGAAGTGGACCCTACCCCAGTCAGATTCCAGGTGACTGCCCCAGCCAACACCTTGATCACAGCCTCAAGAGAGACCTAAGCGAGAACCCCCCAGCTCACCCACTCTCAGGTTCCTGATCCACAGAAACTTTGAGATAATTAAATGTTTGTTGTTTTGAGCTGTTAAATGGGGGGGCGGTATTTGTTGCACAGGCATAGATACTAATACACGCACTACATAATTTACCTGCACTGATTGGATGCTCACCACAGCTGTGTGAGGTCGACACTGCTGTCCCCAAGTCACAGATGAGAAACTTGAGGCTGAGAACGACTACACAGCAAGACCGTGGCGTGGGTCTGGGAAAATCCACCTCATTTGAGCCTCCCCCTCGATGGGGTAAACCAGTCCTTAAGGCAGGTCATCTCCTCGTCACCCTCCCCGTGGGTTTCCTTCATGTGGACACTGGGTGACAAGAAACTAAGACCAAACAATTCTCAAACCTAGGAAAGTGTGGTTCTCACAGGAAGGCAAAGAAGGGGTTGAAATGCCGATTACACAAAAGGTACCCTCAAAAAGAGAATTAATCTGGCCGAGCATGGTGGCTCACACCTGTAATCCCAGCACTGTGGGAAGCTGAGGCAGGAGGACTGCTTGAGGCCAGCAGTTTTAGACCAGCCTGGGCAACATGGCAAGATGCCCATCTCTACAAAAAATACGAAAATTAGCTGGGTGTGGTGGTGCACGCCTGTAGTCCCAGATACTCAGGGGGCTGAGGCAGGGGGATGCTTGAGCTCAGGAGTTCAAGGTTGCAGTGAGCTAGGATGGCACCACTGCACTCCACCAGGGAAATAGAGCAAAACCCTGTCTCTCAAAAAAAAAAAACAACCATTCCATCAAGCCACATATCCTGATCCAGGCAGGGCGGGATGACCGGAGATGGGAAGAGGGTGCCCTGCAGTCTGAGGTACTGGCCCTCAGCAGGCGTCAGCCTCAGGGTCCTCAGTTCTCTGGCCAATTACAACGTCAGCCCCAAAAGCCAAATTGGATTCTTCCCTAGAAAATAAGCCTTAGGCTGCATCATTTCACTGCAGATGCTTCTTTTTAAAATACGGTGAATATGCTGACTGGGTAAAGATTTTTGTCAGACTGCAAGCTTTAAAAAAGCATTTAATTCAATCTGGCATCCCAGACAGAATGTAAATCTGCTACAAAGTGAAGTTGATGGGCAAATACATGAGATGCTTCAGCCCAAGTATTTAATCCAAGTACATCACGTGACCAATCTATCAACCCTGAAATAAAAATAGCATGCAACAGATGTATTTAAGCAGGAAAGAAAGGAACAACAGGCTACCCTGTCTCGCTCCTTTTTTGATTCTCTATAAATAAGACTGATTTACTCGCTCTTCTGGAGAAAGCCCCGAGCTAAGTGCTCACTGCAAAATCTTTCAAAAGTCTGTCACCTAATTTTTCATTCTTGGAGGTATTACCATCTCAGAGCAGTCTCTCAAGTTATTTCAAATCATTAGAAAGTAATTAGATGCAGAAAAGCCCTACCAACGGGGGAAAAAAATGACAATGAAATATCTCAAGATGTTCAGTGTATTATACACCTGTCATTGGAGTTTAGAAATAAATCAATTATAAAAATGTATGAGAAGATCCCCTTAACACTGGCCAGGTTTAAGTTTTAAATAAGTCTGCCTATCAAGAAAAGAAGAGGTATCCAGAAGCCTCTATGATACACTGTGGTAGATCAAAGACGGCCAAAAATTCTATGACAGCTATCAAGAGGTGGGGTCTGTGTCCTCTCTGCTTGGATCAGGGAGGGCGCTGGGACCACCTTGACCAAAAGAATATGGCGGCAGTGATGCCAGGGCCAGTTTCTGGGCACAGGCCCTAAGAGGCTGGCAGCGCCACTACCTCTCTTAGAACCCAACCACCATACTGTGAGGCAGCCCCATGGAGAAGCCCACGGAGAAGGGAATGGGGGCACGTGGCCATGCTGCAGCCTGACAGCCAGCATCAGCTTGCTGCTGAGAGCATGCGCCATCTCGGAAGTGGATCTTCCAGCCCCACTTGACGCCCCTCCCCTGTTGACACCATGTGGGACAGAAGTGAGCTGTCACTGCTGAATGCTACCTGAATTTCGGGTTAGTGAGCAAAATACACGACTGCTGTCATTCTACACCACTAAGTTTTGGGGTGCTTGGTTACACAGCAATAGACAACAAAGACAGGCACCATGGGACAAAATATAAAGGTGGCTACAGTGAAGGCAAACTTGTAAGAACAGATATCTGTATTAGCAATTGTTGATAATGAAGCATGTTACAAAGATAATTACAGAACACGCCTGTTAAGGAACTCTAAACTGTGGCTATGGTATTGCATCCCTTAGTGTACTCACACTAAGGGGTCAGTTAAAAAGAAAAGTATAAGGAGGAGAAGCACTTGGAGACTCGCTGCACGTTATGCAGTTGCCCGAAATCAGCTGGTGGAAACTCAGCAGTCTGATTTGCCTTTCTCTCTCTCAGTAAAGCCACAAGTGGCCTGCTAGCTGTCACACACACACAGAGTCAGCAAGAGGAACGGGTACCTCTCCTAGATCAAACGCTCTGCACCTAAAAGGGATTTTCACCTAGGCAAAACCACACTGGCCCAGCACAACTTTCATGGATCAAAGGACCCTCCTCCAGCATCAAAGACTTCCTGCTTTGCCAGATATAGATTGATCAGGAAGTTATGTGGCAAATGGAAAGATTACTGGAGTTGAATAAAAGAGCCCTCATTACATCCACATTTTGTGATGAGCAAGCTTCCTTTGGAGGACGCACTCAACTTGCAGCCACCACAGACACGTCATGCAGGCTGGCCAATTGGTGACTGATCCAGAGTTGGACATGTGACCCAAGCAGGGCCAATCAGAGTCTTGCCTGAGACTTGGTATATGGACATCAAGAGGGAGACGGACTTTCCTCTTTGTAGGCTGTAAACTTAAAGCTTATTTTCTTGTGATATCAACATGCTGAATAAAAACAAAATAAATGATGGAAAGCCCCACAGAGCTCTGCAACATCATTTGAGCCCCTGGATCCCATCTTGCCTAAGCTAGCTGTACCCCTGAACATACCAGTTGTATGAGCTAGGTCCCTTTTCATGAGCTGGTTTGAGCTGGTTCCTGACACTTACTATGAAAGGGTCCTGAGTGACACAAGAGAAGAAGCCTGTAATAAACCTAACATGTACTTTAAAGTACCTTTAAGAGTTTGTACATAGTAACTCTTATTTACAGATAATATTAAAGACACAGTAGAACAGAGTTGCTAAGTACACACTTTCTAGCGTCAGCCTGCTTGGGTTTGAGTCCCAGCCCTGTCACTTGCTTGATTCATGACCTACGGCAGTGGTCCCCAACCTTTTTGGCACCAGGGACCATTTTCATGGAAGATAATTTTTCCATGGACTAAATGGGGGGAGGAATGGTTTCAGGATGATTCAAGCACATTCCATTTATTATGTACTTTATTTCTATTTCTATTATTATTAAATACATTGTAATATATAATGAAATAATTATACAACTCACCATAGGTTGGGGACCCCTGTCCTAGGGTAAGTTATTTACCCTCTCGGGCTCCCAGTTTCTTTCATCTGTAAAATGGGACTTATAATAGCACTTACTGTGAGGATGATATGAGTTAAAATATGTAAAGTACTAGAACAGTGTGAGGCACATGGTAAGGACCACAGATGTGCAGGCCAGTATTTCTTTTTTTTTTTTTTCTTTTTTTTTTTTTTTTTTCTTTTTTAGTGACAGAGTCTCACTCTGTCACCCAGGCTGGAGTACAGTGGCACAATCATAGCTCACTACAGCCTTGAACTCCTGGCTCAAGTAATCCTCCTGCCTTAGCCTCTAGAGTATCTAGGACCACAAGCGTGTGCCGCCACACCCAGCTAATTTTGTTTGTTTTATTTTTTGTAGAAACGGGGTCTTACTGTGTTGCCCAGGCTGGTTTCCAACTCCTGGCCTCAAGCAATCCTCTTGCCTCAGCCTCCCAAAGTGCTGGGATTACAGATGTGAACCGCCGCACCTAGGGATATTTCATTATTGTGAAGGTTCCTAACCTTCTGTACAGTCAACATTGTTAAAGTGGCAAACAGACAAAGAACATGCCAGAAAAGTTACCGACTTGCCCAGTGGGTTAGGGGCAGAGCCTGCTGAGGAAGTAGTTCCGGTTCTGGGCCCAGGGCTCATTTCTCTGCCCCACAGCTGCTTCCTATTTGAGAGGAGCACTATTAAAGGGTAAGGGAGGCAAGACTTGGCAAAGAGGAAGGGTCCCTGCCTCCTCCCCAGTCCCTGGCAGCTGCAGGCTTCGCCAGCAGAATCTGAGCCACCCGTCCTGACGGGGCAGGAACACGTGAGGAGCCTCACCCCAACATCGGATTAGCCCGGTGCCCCAGTCTGAATGTGTGAGGGCCACTAACGTGGGCCAGAGGGCAGCATGCCCACCTACATCACAGCCGTGATACTCAAGGGGACATTGTGTAATTGCTGGAAATGCAAGAGAACTTGAATCACAACAGAACACGAAACCAGCTTCTTGAATTGCGAAACATAAGCTTCAGTTCTAATTGTTCTACGGTAGGGTAAAAAAAAGAAATCATAAAAGTATCATCGAAACAGAACCTGAAAACAAAGACACTAGGAGCACCACCTCTTGGACAAAAACTCTAGCTGTTTAGGCGGTGGCCTCCCACCCCTCTCTGTTTTTTTCTCAAGGTGCCTCCCTCCAGCCGTGATATCCTGGGACACACAGTCACCGTCCTGCAGCCCTGTGCCCCAGGATCCAGCCCTACAGACCTGAGGGGGCTGAGCCCAGCTTCCCCGCCTGCCGCAGACGAGGCTGCGAGGACCACACTGCCACCGTGTGGGTGCCTCTGCTTGCAGCCACTGCTGAGAAGCGCTGCTGCCACCCTGCCAACCAGCAGCACTCTCCCAGGTTTCAGCCCTGTCCTCCGACAGCCTGCACTGGCTGGCAGGCTGGTCCCTGGGGGCCGGGAGAGGAGGCAGCAGCCCATAGCCAAGACAAATCCTTGCTAGGGGCAGGATAGCCTATTTAAGATCCTACCTCCTACTACCTAGGTGAAGCTATTAACCTCTATGTGCCTCAGTTTCCCCATCTGCAAGATGGACGCTCTCACAGCACCAGCCTCATGTGGTTGCAGGATTTAATGAGTTAATACACATATGGTGCTTAGAATGGTGCCAGGTGTTTGGTAACTCTTCAGTATATCAGGAGCTTTCAAACTCTTTGGCTGTGATCCACAGTAAGAAAAACACTTTACGTCACAACCTAGGACACACAGACATAGAGACATAACAGCAACAGATGTTCTACAAAACAAGGCTCATAACATACAGCATGCTCTGGTATTTTCAATTCTATTCTGTTTGTTTTTTTTTTTTTTCATAGTGTAGAATCATCCTTTTATTTTGGTTGAAAACACACAGTAATTTTGGGGGATTATAATTAAGATTTAACATTACAATTCTAACGAATAACTTAAAATCAGGGATCTTTAGATTAATATAAATATTTCATGGATATTTTGGAACCCCGGTATTAAGACTACATCTATTGCCAATGACTC
>CAUYSK010128386.1:0-14618 GCA_963575035.1 Avahi laniger
ATCCTTCTGCCTCAGCCTCCCGAGTAGCTGGGACTACAGGCATGCACCACCATGTCCGGCTAAATTTTTCTATGTATTTTTAGTTGTCCAATTAATTTCTTTCTATTTTTAGTAGAGACAGAGTCTCTCCTTTGTTCAGGCTGGTCTCGAACTCCTGACCTCAAGCGATCTGCCCGCCTCGGCCTCCCAGAGAGCTAGGATTACAGACGTGAGCCACCGCATCTGGCCTTATCACACTTTTTAAAATGAAAAAATTTGTTGCATTTTATAAGCCTGTTGATATTGATTCAACTAATGTCCTATTGATGAATATTTAGGTTATTTCTAAATTTTTGCTCTTATAAAAAAAAAATCCTGTTTCTATCCATATCTTTAATGCACTCACACTAGCATGTATATAAATTTCACGGACTCCTCCAATGTAAACATTTTTCCAGACTTTTTTTAAAGTGCTATCTAAAAAGAAGTTTGAGCCAATTTACTCTCCCATTGATGGCATACAAGAATGCCATTTTGCAACAGCTTTGACAGCACCGGGTATTATTGATCTTTCTGATTTTGGATTTTGCCAGTAGGTTTGGGGAAATTCAGTTTTGTTTTAATGTTAAGGGTTCTTTGATACCAGGCTCAGTTTTTTCGTGGTGAGAAGCAGGAGGTGGTGAGTTTGGGAGCGGGGATGACAGGTTTCAAGCTGGATCTGGGAGGACACACTCTACCCCTTGGGGTACCAGGCAGGAAAAGTGGCCATGGTTCTCCCTTTCCTTCTCTGCAGAGCCGAACTCTGAATAGAAAGGGCACATCCTAACCCTGAAAATTCCCTTTGAATCATCCTTTTTGATTTCCCATTGATGCGCACAACACCTGCTAAGTGGGATAAATGGCCTCCACCCAGGCCAGGAAAGAGGAAAGCACAACCGGATGGAGAATCAGGCCCACACAAAGGTTCTCATCATCATGAAGGGCTGGAGCTGCTGCCTGTGGCTTCCGTCTCCTGATGCCCATGAAACCCAGCGCCAGCCTCCCGGGTCCCCAGGGGCAGGGCTCCGGGCTGGTGTTTGTGTTTCCCTCACCATCGGTCTTGCTGAGACTGATCGCATTGCTGGTGCTCGATCAATACTTACTGGAACGGCCTAATTACTGACTAGTGTTACTAACACCTGGAAGTCACAAATAGTGGCTGGGTCAGAAACGGACCATCCTCCCCAAGGGATGACTTGGGATCCCTTAGGAAGAAAGGGCAAATCGGCTGTTGATAGGAGTGAGGACTTCCAACTTCCAGAGCGATAGGGGACAGCCTGCGGGGGCGTCTGGAGTAAGTGGAGCCAGCGGCGTGACCAGGGATTGGGGAACATTTGGATAAACACAGACAAGAGGAGAGAGCATACCAGGCTGGGGAAGGACACGGACAAAGATAAAATTCTTACAACAGCGCCAGGACCCTAAGCAGTACTGTGCTAGAGCCGCCTCCCACTGCTCAAGGAGAGCTATTGTTAAATGTTCAAAAACATCACCAGCCAAAACCATTGACATCTTGACATCAGCCATGGTGGGAATCTTTACACCACGGCAATCAGCAAACACTAGAAATCAGAGCTTTTCTTTTTCAACAAATCTGCCAGCCTGTGGCTGTATGTAAGTGTACACTATTATTACGGGAAGCCACAAAAGGGTCTAGGCAGGACGAGAACATGGTCGGGGTCACTCTGGAGCCAGTGTGGGGAATGGATGGTTTGGGACAAGAGGGAGAACAGAGACACAGCAAGGAGGCCCCTGAGGTCACCCAGGAGAGTGCAGACAGGGGCCAGGAGGGGGCAGGGGTGTGGAAAGGAGCAGAGGGAACAGATTCCACTCAGGAGGGGGAACCTCCGACCTGGTGACTGGTGGATGTGGGGCATGGAGCAAGGGTGGGAGCAGCCGCAGCCACTTGAGCCGGAAACCAGGAAGGGCCTTTCTCAACTTGGGCCAATGTCTGGCCTTCTCTGCCTGCTCTCCCACCTCTCGGAGGGAGAAACGAGCATCTAGAATTGTTTCTGGAAAACCCCTAGGGGCTGGGCTGGTGCAGGGTGGCCAGAGAAGGGAGAGACCCTTACCCCAAGCCCAGGGGAAGCTCTTGCTCCTGTTCACCCTCCTCACCCTCCTCTGCTCCCTCCTTTCCTCCTCCTCACTCTGCCAGCAAAACCCTTGTGAATCTGAGGCATGAACACTCCCACGGCCCGCGCCAGCAGCAAACGGCCGCCTCCCACTGCGGGTCCAGCCCCGCATTTGCGTCTCTGCGTGGCACCCTGAGCCCCCCAGACACAAATACTAGAGATTTGTGATCAGCACCTGCCTCTACATCTTCGCCAGATCGATTCCTGAGAGACTCCTCTCCCTGTGCCGCCCGCCTCGGGGCGTAAAACATGGCAAAGTTTCACAAGCCTCTAATCATCAGGGAAATGCAAATCAAAACCACAGTGAGTATCACCTAACTCCAGTGACGATGGCTTCTACCCAAAAGTCCCAAAACAACAGCTGCTGGTGTGGATGTGGAGAGAAAGGAACACTCATACACTGCTGGTGGGACTGCAAACTAGAGCTATAGAAAGTAGTATGGAAATACCCCAGAGAACTAAAAGTAGAACTACCATTGGGTCCAGCAATCCCACTACTGGGTATTTATCCAAAGGAAAAAAAGACATTTCATAAAGCAGACATTTGCACTCGAATGTTTATAGCAGCACAATTCACAATCACAAAGATGTGGAAACAACCCAAGTGCCCATCAATACATGAGTGGATCAATAAGACATGGTGTATGAATACCATGGAGTACTACTCAGCCATAAAAAAAATGGTGAGCTAATGCCATTTTTAAAAAGCTGGAAGGAACTGGAGACCATTCTTCTAAGCAAAGTATCGCAAAAATGGAAAAACAAACACCACATGTATGCACCATTAAACTGGAACTCATCTCTCAACACTCGTGTGCACATATGGCAGTAGAACTCAGCGGAAACCAAGCAGGTGGGAGGCGGAGGAGGGGACAGGTAAATACACACCTAACAGGTACAGTGCACGCTGTCTTGGTGATGGGCACACTTACACAGCACATGAGTCCCTGTTGGGACCCAGAGGTAAGCAGTCGGGTGAGAGTGAATATTTTGGAGGTGATCCCAGGAAGCCGGTGAGGGCTTGGAAAAGAGAGGAAAGGAATGAACGTGTGAATGAGTGGGTCAAAGTGGGGTCGCCTGGATGCAATCCCTGCGGGGACCCTCTGAAAAACTGCATAGAGCTGCGGTCCCCAACCCCCAGGCCTCAGACCAGTACTGGTCCGTGGCCTGTTAAGAACCAGGCTGCACAGCAGGAGGTGAGTGGCAGGCAGGCGCTCTGTACTGACGGCCGCTCCCCATCGCTGGCATCACCTCCTGAGCTCCGCCTCCTGTCAGATCAGCGGCAGCATTAGATTCCCATAGGAGCGCGAACCCCACTGTAAATTGCGCACGCGAGGGATCTAGGTTGCACCCTCCTTTATGAGAATCTAATTCTTGAAGATCTGAGGTGGAGCTGGGGCGGTGATGCTAGCGCTGGGGAGCAGTTGCAAATACAGACTATCATTAGCAGAGAGGTTCAACTGCACAATAAATGTAACGTGTTTGGATCATCCCAAAACCCTTCCCCTACCTCCCAGGTCCGTGGAAAAATTGTCTTCCGTGAAATTGGCCCCTGGTGCCAAAATAGTTGGGGACCACTGGCATGGAGCATACCTCAGAATTGTCCCATTGAGGCCTTGGAAGCTGGATATTTATTTTTCAATGCCTGTTCTTCATTCGTTGAGGGTGGCTCCTGAGGCGTCCCTACCTCCATCCGGCACAGCCATCCCACCCCGTAGGCAATTGCGGCATCCACCTGAGGCCAGAGAAAGTCCTCAGGCAGAGATGTGCCGTTCCCTTGCCTTCTGAAACAATTTAACATATAGGAATTGTCCATCAAAGACGTAGGTGCCTTGGGGTAGATGGAGAAAATTAGGTGAGGCATTGGCAGTGGCTATGACAATAAGCAAACGTGCAGAACAATGGATGGTCCCTTCGGGAAAGTCCCAGCTAGACCCCAGGATGGAAGGGGTGAGGGAAGAGAAAGCATGTAGAGATTGCAGAAGGCTTTGTATAAAGTGTTAAGGAGTTTGGACTCTCTCCCAAAGTACTGGGGAGCCATGGGAGGAATTAGAGGGAGGGAGAGTGGCAGGCTCAGATTGGTGATTTACACAGACCACTCTGGCTGCCTTCTGGAAAACAGATTGCCCCCAGAAAGACTGGAGCCATGAGATCAGTGTGAGAGGAAGGGAGTACTAAAAGAATCAAAGCCAGAAAAGATAAAACGCTCCATCACCCACCTCCCATACCTGAATGAAGACCTCTCTGGCCCCTCCCTCCTGGCTCCCATGCCCCCAATTTGGCCCCAACCTTTGTGGTCAGAGCCTACCTCAGCAGCCCTGAGCTGATTCTGGGTCCACCAAGCAACAGGCTTCCCTGCTCCAGCCTGCGGGTGATGCCATTCTCACATCTGGGCCCCTGCCTCAGTTTCCCTGCCCAGACTCCAGCTCCTAAGTTATATAATACAAGAGCCCTTCACTGACCCCCATCCCCAAGCCTGGTGCCATCGCTTGGTCAAGCTCTTCCCACATTCGCTGCCCGAGGAGTTGGGTCCTTCCAGAAATAGGAATGAGGGCCTTCCTCACTCCTGTCCGCGTCCCAGGGCTTGCTGTGTCCCCCTTGCCTGCAGCTGAGGGAACATTTTGACGTCTGCACTCCAGGCTGAGGTCCAGGCACTTATCTCCCCTCTTAGCTCTTCATGGGGGGCCGAGGGGCCCATTATCCAGACGAGGACCCGAGGCACAGAGAGGAGCAGTAAGCAGCCAGGTGGCCACAGCTGTGGAGGAGGCTCTAACTCAGTCCAAAGTACCCCAGCACCCCAAAATGGAAGCTTGGTCAGCACCCACTCCCACGAGTGCCTCAAGGTATCGAGCTCCTGCTGCAAAGAGCATGTGCTTTTTCTTTGGGTGCCCGGCGTACCAGCCTGAGCCCCTCCCGGGTGCCAGGTGCTGTGCCACCTTAGAAAGTCGGGCTCCTGCTTCAGTCACTTTTCACGTGCAGTCACACGTGGCCATGCCACAGTTGGGGGAGGGCTGGCCTGGCGAGGGTGGGGTGGAGGGGCTACCTGGGAGCCCCCTTCCTGCCTTGCCAGGGAGATCAGGGCCTCGCGTACCTGCCCCCTCCCTGGCACTCCTTGCAGAGAGACACGATCCATGTCCTCATGTGTGTCCTCAGAACCCCTCTCTGGCTGGGGGAAGCAGCCTTGTCAGGCCTTTTCTTTCTTACCATAAAAGTCCTGCTTTTATTTTTATTCTTTAATAAGGTTACAGCAGGACTGGGGGAGGAGGATTCTGGCCTCAGGCTACATCTGCCCTTCATTTAAAACACCCCGACTCCCACAAGGCTGGAAAACAAGTCTCCGAGCTTCTCTTTTATAGTCTTCGTTAGATCCAAATCCAGAGTTATTTTTGCCAACAGATTGTATCAGGCTGGAACCTATGTGCCTCCAGAAACGGACCTTCTTGCTTAAAAAGCAAAACTTCCCCGCTGCACCCGACCCACCCAACTCCTGCCCGTCCCAGGCCCCCGAGAGTGGCCCCGATGTACGCATGTCATGTGAGAACACCTTTCCCTCCCCCTGGAACTTTCGGGATTGTTCCCATGCTTCAAAACTCTGCACTGCTCACATTCCCCTAATTCTCAAATGGGTATGCAGTTTCGGATCGGAAAATGTTTTTCTTTTCCACTACAAATATATGGAGGGGAGTTTGTTATTGTTTTCGATTACTCTGTGTCATTTGACCAAGAGCATCTGGACAAAGACCACACAAGCTTGCGGGGGAAACCCTTTCATTTACAGCAGAATAAGACAGAAGGTAAGACAGCACCTCAACTCAGCCACACGGAGGGACGCTTGCTCTCCTCTCCTGGCGCTCTTGTGCCCTGACATCTTCCGCTGGTACAATCTGCCAGGCTGAACTCAGACCCCAAGGCCAACCCCGCCTGTCTGAGAGGCAGAGCTAAAAACAGCTCCAGCCTCCGAGAGGGGCCGGCCAAGTGTCTAATTGCTCTGCTCTCTCCTTGTCCTCCCTGCAAGGAAATCAAAGGCTCACTTTGATTTGGAGAGGAGCGAAAACGAAGGCTGTTTGCAGGTGTGGAGGCAAAATCGTCCAGGCAACAGCGGGGAAAATGCCTCTCCACACGCCACTGACACAGGTGCGCCTCCGTTTTCCGTGGGGCGCAAGCGGCGAGCAGAGAAGGAATTTGTGGGTGCCGTGAGGGGTGCTGCTTGCTTTTTGGAGCCTAGAAGCAGAATGGGGTATAATTAGTCATCCCCGCGCCCGAGTCACAAAGAAACGCCGGTCACAGCTGTGAGATTTCTTGTTATGGAAGAAAGTTAGCAACGGCTAATGGACTTCCTCAAACCCTTTGTATGTTTTATTTGGGCCAGGATGGAAGAGACTAAGCATTAATCGTGCACATTCGGCTGCAAGTTGCCTAGATGGTCATTCATCTCTGCGTTCCTCCAGCCTGCATTTATTATTAATAATAATAGCTACCATCTAGTGGGCTTCCATTGTGTACCAGGTGCTGTGCTAAGCACTTTACGTACGGTATCTGATTCAGGCCTCACAGCTTCCCCGCAACAAAGACATTGTTATCCCCGTTTTATTGCTCATTAAACAGGCTCAGGAAGGGACCGTGACTTTCCCCAAAGCTCACTGCCTATGAGAACAGGTATTCAAAGCCAGACCTGTCTGACTCCACAGTCTCTTAACCACTAAGATCTCCTCTGTGTGGGTCCCTGGGCCTGGCCCTGGGCTGCGTGCTAGGGTAAATGTTTGATGAAAAAAGTGTCTCTGAAATGACATCGCATCTCTGGACATAGCAGAGTCCATCCCAAAACACCCAGGGCGAGAACAGGCCGCAGCGTGGCCTGCAGCCCAGATGGTGATCTCTGCCCAGTGTTCACTCGGTCATCGTGTCTACACGGGCGGATGGTGGGATGTTAGTGCTGCTTTCCTGGAGGCCAGGGTCCAGCAGTGGAAACAGATTAGCCCCTCAGTGATAGACGAAGAACAGCCAAGGTTGGGTGGGGGCAGGGAGGTTGTCACAAAGACAACACCTGCGCTGGAGCGTGGGGGCCTTGGGCTCACATGGCAGACGGCAAAGGGGAAGGGCGGCCCTGGCAGAAGGACTGGCTTATGCACAGGAAGGCACAGGGCACCCCAGAAGGGCCTGTTCGTACAGCAGAGGGTGTGAGAGCTCGCGGGGGAGACGACGGGAAGGAAGTTTGGCGCGAGCATTATCCTAGACAGACATCCTAGCAGGTGGGTAGTGGAGAGGGACAGCAGCCAGGACCAAAGCCCTGGGGGTCCCGAGAGGATGTGGATCCAGGTAGAGGCCGCGAGGGGATCACACTAAGTGGCCTGACCCACAGCTCAGGAACAAGGTAGCCGAGTCCTCGCTTCACACCAACCCCAGGGAGACATGTTCAGAGAACGGTGGAGGCGCCAACATTCCCACTTCCCAAGTCCCTTCCCACTAAGCCCATCTGCCTGCCAACCCGCCCCACTTCCGCCCACTTCCCGCCCACTTCCGGAGGGAGGGCTGAGAGGAGGGGGAGGGAAGACGCTGGAAACCTTATCAAGGGAGGCAACCTTGCCCTGGATTCTGCCCGTTCTTATCGCATCTTCGACATTCTAAACGGGCCGTGGCCAGACTCCCTGGAACGAGCCTCGGGAATCCCGAATTCTGGACTCAGCCCACACGTAAGGTCCCACGGCCTGTCAGCCTCCGCCCCAACCTCACCTCAGCCTCAGCTCCTGGGCCTGTGTCTCCCGCCTGCGTTCTTAGGAGGCCTCTAAGATTAGCTAGGAAGGAAGATCCCACCCACTCTAAGATGATATCAGCTCCTGCCAAGGAAAAAAGAACCCAGAGAAAAATCTGGAAGTTTTGTGCCTCCCCCAGGTTCTTTTTAACATTATATCCGCCTGAGATTCGGAGTGCTGTGGCCCAGCCACCTGATCTATGCCTTAGAAGGTTTGCTCCCCTGGCGTCGCGCCCTGCAGCCTCCAGGACTCGCTTCAGCTCTAGACCCTGAAACAAGCCCCGTTCTAGTGAGGAGGAGGCAGGCAGCTCACCCACGGCACAACGGGGCACGTCCCAGAGCAGGGAAAGGATAACGGCGGGGAGGCCCCAATTTCGCCGTCACAGCCGGCCTTGGTGACTAACGCAGAAAAGCGCTCGGAAGTCACCCAGGCTGTCCTTTGACTTTGCACAGGCCAGACCCTCTGCCCACCTGGAAATCTTCCTTCACGGTGCAGCTCCAGGGTCAGCTCCTCCAAGAGGCTGTCCTAACTCCCCCAGACCCCTGCGCTCACACGCCACATGCAGCCTCCTCTGCAGAAGCCCAAGTGTGTTCTCACCGTAGGATTAGATTCTTCCGCGCCAGAGTGGAGACTCCTTCTGGACCGGCCCAGAACTTACTCATCATGGCATCCCCTAACAAGGCTCAAGGGCGTCCGTGGGAGCGCATATCTGTGGCCCCCATCTGGTGATCCGATCTTCCTTCTCTGGGGGTCACACAGCACCCACTCGTGAACTCAGACAAGGCATGCACTCCTTGATATCTCCAGGTATCAGTAGAAGGTGACTTCTACTGGGCCACAGTACCCTGTTCAGGACTCCCTGAATAAGTACTAGAAATCGGGAGTGAAAGTATCTCTAATTAACTCTTCTTCATCCTCCCTCCCTGTCACAATGCACTTCCTGATGCACTAAGCAGCAGCAAGAGCTGATGATAACCCGCATTCTCGGGGTGTCTTAGAACACGTCCCCTAGTTGGCAAGTGCGGTCTATGTCATTTGAGCATTTTTCTGGTTTGTTGACTCTAGACATGGAGAAATTCCAGGAAATAAAGAAATAAATAGCCCTTCACAAAGATTTTGGGTAAAGCCCGGATGCTTTCATCCGTTAAATGCCAAATTCCTACCGTAAGGAAATAGGAGGAGAGCTCTGAGGCCCAGCGTCAGAACTGATGGGACAGCCACAGTGATGAATAGGTTCCACCCCGCAAGCTCCCGCGCTGCCCCGGAATGTTGCATTGGGCGAAGGGGCTCTTGGATAAACTTTATGTGACGGAGGACATCGTGGAGGGCCTCTCAGGGATTGGGGGTCCAGGCCTCCTCTTCTGTTTCACCAGAGTCAGAGCTAAAGGTCACTTCTTCTTCGGCTATTGTGACACTGAAAAGTCACTTGGTTCAGGACTCAGGACTTTGGGGTGGACCCGTGGGGGAAAGTGGGCTGGCCTTACTCTCTTAGGTCAGTTGGTTTCAAACTGTGCTCCAAAGATTCCCCGAAAGTGCCCCCAGACAAGCCGAACAGAGCGGGGAGCAGGCGGGCAGAGCTGACAACCCCCAACTCCATCTCGGACCAGTCACCTCCGTTTCCTGCATTTTAGCCGTTGAGTGTGTCTGCAGGGGAGTTTTGTTTCAAAACTGGATTCCACTGCGATAAAAACAGTTGGAAACTGCTGTTTCAGATTTTTGAAATAAAACAATGAGCCATTTCTGGCTCTTCTGTCCCTTGAGCATTAGGGTTTGTAATTGCATTGCCATTTTTATTCTTAATTTTTAAAAAAGTTATGAAGCCTGAGCCATCAGGCCATCTCTGCAGATAGCTGCAAACCCAGGACTGCACTCTGTAGGCTGATTTACAGTCACATGGTTATTTGTGTGCAGAACACCAGGGCTCGGCCTGGCTCTCCTGAGGTGCAGTGGATGTGCGAACTGGGAGACGTTTCCAAGCCCCTATGTGTGTGCATGTGAGTGTGCATGCGAGCACACGTATGTGTGCAGTGGTGGCCATGGGGAGTCAGTACTTGAGGAGCCTCTTTTTGGAATCTCACCCCTGCATGTTTCCAAGCTATTCCCTGAGTTCCAGCTGTCTGCATTCCAGAAATCTGCCTTCACAATGCACAGAGCCAGTCCTCACTTGGGAAAGAATGGGAAGCGCCCCCGGTCCATTGTCCTTGAGGGCAGTGCAGAACTAGGGCCATGGAGAACGCCAAGGAGAGAGCAACAAAGTCTCAGTGGCAGGAAGAGCCTCGCGGCAATGAGAGCTGTTGGGGAAACAAAGGCAGCAGGGGTCATCCGCAGAGCTGAGGCTTGACTGCTCCTGGCTCCCGAGGCAGTGCCCCACTCACCCTCCATGCCTGCGTAAACGCAGCGACAGGCCTCGGGCCGTGCTGTGACCACAGTTGGGTGAGGGGAGGCCACGGCGGGCGAAAGGGCAGGTCTGCCTCTCCAGCTCGGGCTCCCATGACGAGCCATCAGGGGCCAGACTCCCCCAAGAGACAGAGGAGGAATGGAGAAGGGGCTCACCAGCAATGCGATGCAAGGGCCAGACGGGCCCCCTGCTCCACTGTCTGGACGCCCAATGTCAAAGAAATTTCTCAGCAAAAATCACATGGCCCCGGGTCCTCACTGGGTCCTCTGTCCAATCCAGACGCAGCCGCTGTCTCTCCAAGAGCATCAGCCTTCAAGGGAAAACCCTCCGAGGGAGAGGAGGTGTGAATCTTGCCAGCGCTGCTGCTGTGTGCGTAAGTGTCTGTGCTTTCCAAACACACAGGGCGAACGCGCCAGGATAAAGATAGGCCACAGCAAAGGAGGGAGGTGCAGCCGCCTCCCACAGGTGTGAGTGGCTGTGCTTCTTGGAAAGCAGCCTCGGGAGGGACAGAGCAGGCAGTGCAGCGGGGCCAAAGTGGATGCAAAACAGGAGTGGCCGTGCCCTTGGTCACCAAAGAAACCTGTCCCCAGCTGGGCCTGACGTCGGGCAGCACAGCTGGGATTCTGTACTTCCCCGGTGCAGAGTGGAACCTCCTTTCTCTCCGTGGGCTGGCGGGGTGGCCTCCAGGGGTCTTTGTGATTCCTGGTCTTAAGGCCCTTTGTAAAATCACAGACTGCAAAACAAGGAGTGGAGTGGAGGGACCCTTCTGGGAAATGCAGAATCTTTCCCAAACAGGGGTCCCGAGGGGCTGCCACCTGGATCAGGGTCGGTGTCGGCCTCAATCCCGTGTGAAACCATTAGGCAACACGGACTGAAAGCAAGCGAGCCCTCCTGCCCTCGTTCACTAACCGAGTCACAGTTCCTCGTGGGGAAGGAAGTAAACAGCCATCCGTCCATCCGTCCATGCATCCTTCAGTGTTTACCAAGGGGCTGCTACGCCTCCGGTTCTGTGCTCGGCCTGGGGATGTAGTGGGACCACGACACCCAGCCTTTTCCCCGTGGAGGAGAGGGAGGATTCTAGATTGTTGGGGGATGTCGATGCCATTATCTAGACTGAGACTAAAGAGACGCCCTTGGGAGGGGAAAGAGTTGGGCTCTGTCATGCACACCCTGAGTTTGAAGACAAGCAAAATGTCAAAGGAGACTGACTAATGAGCCTTTAGATTTTGGTGTCTGGGGCAGAGCAGAGAACTGAGCCAGAAAGAACAGTGGGAGCCACACGCGGCGTGGTGGCCGAGTGGCCGTGGGGCAGATGAGCGCTCCCTGGGGGAAAACGGAGCACGACCCTGAAAAACACCAACACTCACAGCATAGAAGGGAAACTGAGTCTCAGCAGGACTGTCCAAAGATCCAGGAGGAAACCAGAGAGGGCTCTGACTGAGGAGGAGGAAGGCTGCATCTGAGTCCACTGGTGCCAGAAGGTCAAGTGAGGTAAAGACTCACTGGTGACCTCAGTGAGGACAATGGCAGTGTCTGCTGGGACTAAAGCCAGGCTGGCGTGGCTGAGGGGTGAGTAGGTGCAGCAGTGCCAGCACTGCGGTTGCAAAGGCAGGGATGGGGGAGCAGCCGCGACAGGTCAGGGCTTAGCTACGGGGGACCGTGGCGTGGAGGAAGGGCTGTGTTTGGTGGAGGAAGGGCTGTGTTTGGTTTTATTAGGGTGGAAGGACAAGTACGGTTCCAGGCTACTGGGAGTGAGGGGCAAAGTTAAGAACACACAGAGTTAAGAAAGAACAAGGCTGCCAAGCCCAGGGAGGCAGGAGTGTGGTGGTGATCCCACGCCCGCGTCACCTGTCCAGAGAAGAAGCCACTTGCCCCATATGGGACAGGAGGAGGGAGGAGACAGCTCGGGATGGCTTTGGGTCCACGGGGAGCCCTCATTTGACATCAGGAAGTGATTCTCACAAAGACCTAGAACCGATGAGGATGTAGAGACTTTAAGAGGTTAGATGAGGCTGAGTGTCATGGCTCACGCCTGTAATCCTAGCACTCTGGGAGACCAAGGTGGGAGGATCGCTTGAGGTCAGGAGTTCAAGACCAGCCTCAGCAAAAGCGAGAACCCCCGTCTCTACAAAAAATAGAAAAATTAGCCAGGCATGCTGACGAGCACCTCTAGTCCCATCTACTCAGGAGGCCGAGGCAGGAGGATCCCTTGGGCCCAGGAGTTTCGGGTTGCTGTCAACTAGGCTGACACCACAAAACTCTAGCCTGGGTGACAGAGTGAGACCCTGTCTCAAAATAAAATTCTAAAAAATGTTAAAAAAAGAGACTAGACGACCTGCTGGCCATCACAGAAGCACCGAGCAGCAGAGCCAGGATTCAAACCCAGATCCACCTGACTCCAGAATCTATTCCCTTAACGCCACATGACTGGTAGGAAAAATGAAAGCTTATTCCTCCTCTGGATCCTTCTCTCTGAGTTTCCGTTTCAAAGCTGCCTCTTTTGGGGGAAGAAAAGGAAGGCCAAATGTGTCACGCCGCTCCAGCTCTCGGGGGTGTCGGCCTGGGGGATCAGAGCAGCTTTTACGGTTTCCTCACAACAGGCGGGAGTCTGTGGGGCCTTCCCCTTCAAAGGATAAAACAATTCATAAACAGGAGACTAGCAGGGGAGAGCGATGAATCTCCAGGGCCCTGCTAATTAAAAAGCCCGTATTATATTACTTCCTCAAGGACTCATCTTCTAATTTTTAGGATTACGGTACATTGATTAATTTATACAAGTTTTTAATCCCTCTGTGCTTAATGAAGTCCAAGAATATGGGAACAGGAGCATAATTGAGCTTCATATTATTTTATTAAGGAGAATTACGGCCCAACCTGTCGTGGAGAGGTTTGTGAGGGTGGCGAGGCAGCGCTCGAGCTATTAACCAATTGCTTTCCAAATGCCAGGGGGGATATTCCCTGGGGCAGACGCAGAGGGAGTTCACCTTTCTAAGCCACGGGCCTCTGCAGCTCCTGGTTGCCTGGAGAGGAAAGCACCGCCTTTGTCAGGGCATGTAGTGTCCCTCCCCACCATGGCACGGCCACCTTCCTGGACCTGTGGCCCTCCTACCCCACTCCGGCCACCATGGGCACCGATGCCTACCCCAAATGCCCTGCCCTGGCGCGGGCTCAGCCTTGTTCAGGCTCAAGCACCATCTCCTCCGGGAGCTTCCCTGCACCACGACTTCTCTGCCAAAACACTCCTCTCTCCTTCTGCAGCAGAAGGCCCTGCCTCCCTCGGCCTCCCCAGATTTTCAAAATCAGGAAAGGCTGAGCTAAAAGACGGTCATAAGTATGTCTCGATCATGGGAGCTTACTTAATTACTTGGTAAGACACAAAGACCAAAACACTTCGTGATAAATAAGGTGATGGAGGAAGAGGGTGGACGGATTGGGGGAGACCCCCTTCCCTCCCCACGGCCCCCCTTCCCCATCGTGCAGGTTGTGCAAAAGGCCCTAAGTCTCTGTGCGACCCTGCCTGGGGGAGTTCCCTTCTCTAAATCTCAATTTCTCTAGCTGAGAACTCAGGCAAGAGACCTAACTCTGGCTCCCGGGGCCCCCTCCAGCAGGAACATTAGGGAATGCCAGGACTCCCCGCCTTCTTGCTATGTCCTCACAGGGGGAAAGAGAGAGGCACTAATCCCGTCACGAAGGCCCCACCCTCACGGCCTCATCTAAACCTAGGTACTTCCCAAAGGCCCCATCTTCAAATACCGTCACATTGGGAGGTTAGGGCTTCAACATATAAATCTGGGGGGGACCCAATTCAGTTCATAGAACTCGACCCTCCCTGTGAAATGAAAGGAGGATCCGTAAGATTCAGCTTCATGATCGATGAGAAGGTAAAATGCTTCTAAAGTCACGACCCAAAAGTAGCTCACTGTTGATCAAAGTAAGAGAGCGAGGGCGGAGTGGCCTGGCATCTCACTCCACCCTCCTCTAAGCGAAGTTCGCTGCTCCCATAGAAATTCTTCCTTCAGGGAATTTTTTCCAAGGGAACAGATTGCTGCCTAAAATTGTTCTGCCATGGGATAGGCAGAGAAAGGATTTTGTACTTGAGAATGGATCCAAATCCTGAGTGCTTAAGATTCTACATCATATAATTCAGCGTCTTTGTTTTGCAGATGAGGAGACTGAGGCCAGAGAGAGAGAGAGAGAGAGAGAAGCCATATGGCAGGAACAGACCCAGGTTCCAAACACCCAGTCCCCATGCCCAATCCCGAATGTCCCTCCCACTTGAGAAAATTTTCCAGATGAGGCCACGAAGCCAAACTGGCCTCC
>CAUYSK010128387.1:0-12795 GCA_963575035.1 Avahi laniger
CCCACGCTCTGTCCGCCAAACCATTCCCAGACCTCTCAAGTGCGCCTTTTTCTAATTTGCATTTATGCTAGTGGTACCTCTCATTGATGCAATGGAAACTGTTTTTTCATCTAGGCACTGAGGATATAACATGAATGACACAAAATACCTTCTATGACAGCGTTTACATTCTTGGTGGGGAAAAAAGACAATAATTAAACAAATGGACAAATATATATTATACATACCCACACAAATATATATATGCTTTATGTGTATATATATACCTAAACACATCCACATACAACGGAGAGAAGTGCTATGAAGAAAAATAACGCAGGGTAAGGCAGACAGACAGTGATAGGAATGTAGGTGTTATTTAGTACACTGCGTCAGGGAAGGCTGACCTGATAGCATGACATCGGCATGGGGACTGAAGGAGTCGAAAGAGCAAGCCTGAGGTCATCTGAAGGACAAACACTGACAGAGAGATCAGCAAGTCCAAAGACTTAGGTGGCATGAGCAGGTTTGGCATGCCCAAAGAAGGTGCAAGGACAGGAAGGCTTGAGCAATATTTAGAAACATAGCAGGGGACTGACCACGTAGAGCCTCACAGGCCCTGTTAAGCCCCTTGGATTTCACTCTGTGCGATGCATGTGCCATGCAGAGGAGGGGCAGGACCTGACTTCTGTTACAACAGGATCACTCTCGCTGTGGTGAAGACAATCAACTCTGGTTGAGCAGAATCAGAGAAGTTACGTAGAAGACTATTAAATATCACAATAATCCAGGCAAGAGATGACGCTGTGATTTAGACTTGAGTGATGGCTGTTGAGGTGATACACAGTAGTCAAATTCCAGACATACTTCACATCTGGAATCAACAGCATTTGCTGATGTGGAACGTGAGAGAAAGCCAAAGAAGACTCTTGGTCGTTGGCATGAGCAACCAAAAAGAGATGTATCATTAGCTCAGGTGAGAAAGATTGTTAGAGGAGCACATGAAAGGGGAAAATTAAGAGTTTGATTTTGAGCATGTCTAAGTTGAGATGCCTTTAAATCTCCAAATGGAGATGTTAAGTGGGCAGTTCAGTATGAGTGTGACGTTTAGGGCAGACGCTAGGGGGGATGTAAACTTGGGAGCTGTCTCGGGTCGCTGTGTGGTGAGATCATCTAGACAACGGTGTAGACAGAACAGAGGAGAGGGTGGCTTGCCACCGTCCACACTTAGACTTCAGGAAGACAAGCAGGAACCAATGCAGGAGGAGACTGAGAAGAAGCCAGGGTGGAAGGAAGTGAAGCAAAAGAGCTATGTTCTGGAAGCAAATGAAGAAATTATTTCCAAAGGACCAAATGATCAACAGTGTTAAGTGCTGTCATCAGATCAAATAAGGTAAGACTGAGAAATGACCCCGTAGAAGATGTTTAAATGAATGCCTGGTTTCAGTTTCCTCCTATTAAAAAATTGTAACCAGGAGAAAATCTGGAGAAGATAGTGGTTACAAAAATAAGGAACTAAGGAGTGATCAGGAAGTGGAAATTATAAAGAAAAAGACAACTTGGGGATTATGGGCAACACCTTTCCAGCAGGGTAGATCGGAAGCAGAGAACAGGATGGAAAATAGTCCTTCCATAGTTTAGAGGTTGTGCCAGAAATTCTCTACAGGAAGAGCTTTGGTCAGCATTCCGATTGGAAGAAGGCAAGTAGGCAACTAGTTTTCAAGTTGTGTTTTACATTAGATAGAGGAAATATCATTGCCTTTTCTTTTCAAAGAATGGGAGAGAGGTAGGATTAAAGGTCTCTCAAGTACGCCCTTGGAGCCACCACTGCCCAGACTTGGGGGCTGCCACATGTGGATGTTACCCTCACACAGTGCTGTCTAATAGGGGCAAGTGGGGTCTGCAATCCATCCCACGCTCTGTCCGCCAAACCATTCCCAGACCTCTCAAGTGCGCCTTTTTCTAATTTGCATATATGCTAGTGCTACCTCTCGTTGATGCAATGGAAACCATTTTTTCATCTCCTACAGTCATTAACTGTATTTATAAATTAAATTATTATATTAAGGGGAAGAATTGCCAGCACTCACATCTCCAACTGAAAATTCTTCAGAATATGTAAAGTGTTTTTAAAGGTGGGCTATCCTCATTTTCATGCCCATAGCCTTACTAGGCATGTATTAGTGTTAACACCTCAAAGTCATTTGCCTCGTATTGTTAAAACATGTCTACTGTTGAGAAAAATAAAGCCATCAGTGAAATCTGACTTCAGTAAAATTTCACATGCCTTCCTTGGAACAAAGCAATTGGTACTTGCTTGTGTCTAACTTCTGCAGTCCTTGTTTGAAAATCTTGATTCATGGCTTGCTAAGGTCAGAATGTTCCTATTATTCTGGCTTTGTTGGCTCCCTCTGGTGGATAGATTATATGAACATTAATTTTGGGTGCTCTTTTAAAAAGCTTCAGTGTTTCGAAGCCTTGAGGACTTTGGGTATTCAAAATGAGTAGCAAGAGATTTCCTGTGATTATATGCTAAGTAGATACAGGCTGCCTTGGGAGCAGTGGGTTGGCAGGTACCAAAAAAGGAACTGCCAGGGTGGCAGTGGCGATCTTGTAAACATGTGTCGGAAGAAATCACTATTGATGGGCAAAGGGTTTTTAAAAATGTTGTATTGAGGTATAACATGCATACAATAAAGTGTGCAAATTGAAGATTACAGATATATGATGTGTATCTAACACCCACATCAAAAACATTTCAGCACTTCAGGGTAAGACTTTTTAAAAATTGGTTTGCTTATTACCACTGAGGTCTATTTTGTAGGAAAGAAAACAACTGTAATTACAGAATTACTGCCCAAAGAGACTGTGAGGGATAATTTGTTAAATGCATTGAGATGAAAAATAATGAGTACAGAGGTTGACCCTAAGGTGGCACACAGATATTACTTTCCTACCCTCCAAAGTGAAAATTACTCGTTTTCGTCCCTTCGCTTGGTTGCGTGCTTCAATTTGCTCTCTCTTGAACAATTTTCCAATTCTATTCCCTCTCTGCAGTTCAAAACACATTGATTGACTGTTGTGTACTCAGGACTGTGGATACAGAGAGAAATAAGTTACAGTCCCTGCCCTCCAAGGACTAATAGACCAGTCGAATTTAAAGCAAAAATAGGAAATGGGTGACCGTAACCCGGTGTGTTAAGTGTGGCAGTAACAAGAGCTAACGGTACAGAGCATGGCCTACGTGCTAAGCACGTTACCTGCATCTTCTCATGTGAAACTCACTGCCATCATCCCTACTCGCTTTGCTGATGAGGAAATGAAAGCGCAGAGGCTGGTGATGAACACAAGGACAGATAGCTGGCGAATGTGGCTGCCAGGGTTTGGCTCACACGCACGTACTTCTCAAGCGTGGTGTGTGTTGGAGGCACCTGCAGGGCACTAAGGGGCGGGAAGACCGTTGAATATCTTGTCTGTTGAGCTGCCCAACCAGCCGCAACACTCAGCACTACAGAAAAAATACGCCAGTCAGCATCTTTCCCTGACACAGCCTTAGTTCGGCCCCAACTTTAGCAAACTGTCTGCACCATTGCAAAAATTCAAAGGCATGTTTTACTTTCAGAACTATAGCAAAGTGTTGGATTCCTCCAGAGTTAACTAAACCTAACTATTCACTGTGATGCCACAGATTTCTCCAAATCACAGGTAATCAACAGAATTAGGAGTCAGGCATGTTATTAAAAATAATTTCTATTTAAGTCACTGGTTGAACCGTCCACTAATAAGCGATTTTTCTTTCAGTCTTGAAAGCACAGTAGAAAGCATTACTGTAACCTTAGGGAGTTTGAAATAGTTCAAAACAGATCAGTGTAGTGGTGCAGGATTTTGAAATCCCACCTGAGGGTGGTGTTTGCATCTTCCTCTGAAACAGGCGAAACTCAGGACAAAAGGCAGCAGAGTTGTCTGTCGTCATCACAAAGTCCTCGCTCCTCGAACTGCGGCGAATTGTCCATCTGCAGCATTGTGATGCCTTTACGCTTAGGCTGCTAAGAAGACAAGGGCCAAATTTAACTTAAATGGAATTTTGTTTATCACAGGTTAGGTGCAGATGGGAATAGAAAGATTATAACAGGGCCTGGTCGTCGTTATGAGTGTGCTAACATGGGAAGTGATACTCAACTTTTTCAAGCTGTCCCATATGACGTGAGGGTATTCTGTAAAAATAAATTCTGTGTAGTCATTAAAAGGGAGAATAAAGGTGGGAAACGTTGAGTCCCAGGAATAATCATGCCTGTCCACCTACAAAGTCCAGACCACAGGCCTCAGGAGCAGTGTCAGATGGTGAGCAGTGACTCAGTTTCACCAATTTAATGCTATCAGACTGAGCTTTATTGAGGTTACAGATCTTTGTCCCTAATTCATAATTTTGTTATAGTTTCTTAACTGTATACAAATTGTAAACATAAAAATTTATATATTTGTACATTTAAACATTTTTTAAACAAAGTGATGAAATATGTCAGCATTAGACATCTTAGAAAAACCATGAGAGGTTTTTCTCCTTAAAAAGGTGATTGATACGCATATTCCTCGTTTTTGGAAACACTGTACTGTAACCCATGGGCCTACAGAGGGAGACAAACACAGGCCTTGCTGTTCAGGCGCTGACATCAACAGAATGCATCGCAGTGGACAAAAGTGAAGAAATTGTACAAGAACTTTTTGGAGTCATGACATTATATTTTATTGTTTGTTTCTTCTACTCCTTAACACTTTAAAAGTTGCTGTTCAGCAAATAATTTTTTTTCTGTATTCCTCATTGGGATACCCCGGACATCCTCACTGATTTTTCTTCATTGTGCAGAGTTAAGTTCACTCTTTGTAGTTCACAGTTCTGTGGGGTCCGACAAATGCATAGAGCCATGTATCCGCCACCCCAATACTGTATGGAACAGCTCCATCACTCAAATCACCCCATCCAGCTGCTCTGTAGAAAGCCTCTCCCCTTTTCTCCAACCTTGCCGATCACTGACCTATTTTCTATCCCTATAGATAAGCATTTTACATAATGTCGTAAAGAGGTAATCATGCAATATGTAGCCCTTTGGGTCTGGTTTCTTTCACTTACAAAATACATTTAAGAGCCATCCATATTGTTGTGTGAATCAATAGCACATTCATTTTTATTGCTGAATTACAGCTCATTGAACGGCTATATCACAATTCATTTTTCCATTACCTTATTGAAGGACATCTTGGTTGTTTACAGTTTGGGATGACTGTGAATAAAGTTGTTATATTAATATACGCTTACCTGGGTTTTTGTATGAATGTAAGTTTTCAACTCATTTTGGCAAATACCTTGAAGTGGAATTTCTGAATCGTTTTAAGTATATGTTTAACTTTATAGGAAATTGCCAAATTGTCTTCTAACCTTGTACCATTTTGCATGCTCAATAGCAATGAATGAGAGTTCCTGTTGCTTTGCATCTCACCAGAATTTGATACTGTCAGATTTTTTTTTAATTTTAGCAATTCTGATAGGTATATAGTACTATCATGTTATGGTTTTCATTTTTATTTTCCTGATAAACACTAAACATCTTTTTATATGCTTATTTGCCATTGATATCTTCTTTGGTGAATGAAATATCTGCTCAGATCTTTTGATCATTTTTTAGATGGGGTTGTTTCTTTTCTTATTGCTGTATTTTAATATGTCTTTATATACTTTAGATACACATATTTTTCAGATATGTGATTCGCAAATTTTTTTCCAATCTGTGCTTTGTCTCTATGCCAATCTTTTCATTTTCTCAATTATATCTTTGCAGAGCAAAGATTTCAATTTTGATAAAGTCAGTTTTATCAATTTTTTCTTTTACGGACTGTGCTTTTATTGTTGTATCTAAAAACTCATTGCCAAATCCAAACTTACACACATTTTCTGCTATGTTTTCTTCTAGACATTTTTTAGTTTTACATTTTGCATTGAGGTCTATGATCCATTTTGAGTTAATTTTTGTTTAGAGTGTTTATTTTTAGAGATTAATTTTTTGCACATAGATATCCAATTGTTCCAGCACCATTTTTCAAAAGACTATCCTATATCCACTGCATTGCCTTGGCACCTTTGTCAAAAATCAGCTGGCAATATTTCTGTGGGTCTATTTATGAATTCTCCATGCTGTTCCACTGATCTATGTGTCTGTCCTTCAGCCAATTCAACACTGTCTTGATTACTACAGGTTTTTCAAAGGTCTTGAAATCCTTTGGTGTGAGCCCTCTAACTTTTTTCTTTTTCAGAGTTGTTTTGTCTATTCTAAGTCCTTTGCCTTTCCATGTAAGCTTTAAAATTAGCTTGCCATTGCCTATGAAATGCATACCGGGGTTGTGATTGAGATTTCATTGAATTACCAAACTTGGGAGAACTTACGTCTTAATGATATTAATACTTCCAAACCATCAACACAGTATAGCTCTCAATGTATTTAGATTTTCTTTAATATCTTTTATCAGTATAGTTTTTAGGATATCAACCCTGCACGTACTTTGTTAGACTTATGTCTAAGTACTTAACTTTTTCAGTGCAATTGTAAATGGTATTGTTTTAATATCAAATGCTAATTGTTCATGTCTAAAATATAGAAATATTATTGGCTTTTGTATATTGACCTTTTAAAACTTACTTGTTAATTCTAGGAGTATTTTTGTAGATTTTTGAAGCTGTCTACACTGACAACAATGTTGTCTTCAAATAAAGACAGTCTTACCTTTTTCCTTTCAAATCTGTGTGCAAATATTTCTTGTTCTTGGCTTATTTCACTAGCTATGACTTCCAGTATGAGGGATAGTCAGAGTGGACATTCTTGCCTTATTCCCAATCTTAGAGGAGAAAATATTCAGTATCTTACCCTTAAGTATGATAATTGTAGATTTTTCACAGCTTTCCTACACAAAGTTAAGGAAGTTCCCTTCTATTATTCCTAGTTTTCTTAGAGTTTTATCATGAATTTCATTGTTTTTTTTTTTTTTTTGCTCCTGTTGAAATGAATATATACAATATGATGAATCACATTGATTGATTTCTTTAATTTAAAGCAGCTTTTCTTTCCTGGGATCTGGGATAAACCCCAATTGGTCATATATTATCCTTTTTATAGATTGATAGATTTAATTTGCTAACATTTTGTTGAGAATTTTTGCATTTATGTTCATGGGATGTCTTGGTCTGTAGTTTTCTTGCAATGTGCAAGCTGATTTGAGGTTTCAGGTAATGCTGACTTCATAAAATGAACTGGGAAATGTTCCCTCCTCTTCTATATTCTAGAAGATACTGTGTAGAATTGGCATTATTTCTCGCTTAAATGTTTTGTGGAATTTGCCAGTAAAACCATCTAGGCTAGCAGTTCCTTTCTGGAAGTTTTAAAACTACAAATTCAATTTTTTAATAGATACTGGTTTATTCAGGTTAGGTGTTTCTTCTTGAGTGAGTCATGGTGGTTTGAGCCTTTCAAGGAATCGATTCATTTTAACTAAATTGTTGAATTTATGGACATAGTGTTATCTGTAGCAGTCCATTATTATCCTTTTAATGTCTGTGAGATCAGTAGTGATGGTCCTTCCTTCATTTCTGATGTTGGTAAATTGTGTCTTCACTCTCTTTTTCTTGGTTGGCCTGCCCAGTGACTTATCAATTTTATGATTTTATCAGGGTCAGCTTTTGGTTTCATTGATCTTATATATTGTTTTCCTATTTTCAATTTCACTGATTTCTGTTCTATATTATTTCCTTTTGTCTGTTTGTTCAGATAATATTTCCAGGCCCAGCACTCTGGACCTGTGGTGGGCATGGCAGCCCCCAAAGATCTCCAAAATGCCTTTGGGGTCATTCCTTCATTGTCTTGATGACTAGCACTTGGCTTTCTTCTACCCATACTAATCTCCTTATCAAATGTCACTTGGCCACGTACTTGATTTTCTCTCTTAAACATGCCTTTTTATTCTTTATATAGCCAGGCTGAGAATTTTCCAAATCCTTACGTTTTGTTTCCCTTTTAATTATAAATTCTGTCTTTCCATTGTTTCTCTCTCTTCACATTTTACTATAAGCAGTTGAGAGAAGCCATGCAACTTCCTGTAACACTTTGCGGCTTAGAGATTTTTTTCTGTCAAATATCCTAGTTCATCACTCTTAAGTTCTACCTTCTAGAAAGTCCTAGGACATGAACATAATTAGGCCATGTTCTTTGCCACTTATTAACAAGGATGGCCTTTCCCATGGTTTCCAATACCTAGTTCCTCATTTTCATCTAAGACCTCCTCAGAATGGCCTTTACCATATGTATTTCTACCAACATTCTGTTCGTAAGTGCTTGAGTAATCTCTGAGAAGACTAGGCTTTCCCTACAGCTCTCCTCTTCTTCTGACCCCTTGCCAGAATTGCCCTTCATGCTTCCTTCACAGCAATACAGCCTTTTTCTGCCATTCACTTCAAAACCGTTCCAGCCTCTATCCGGTTCCAAAGCTGCTTCCACATTTTTAGGTATTTATTGTAGCAATAATTCACTCCTCTGGTACCAGTTTCTGTCTTAGTCTATTTTGTGCTGCTGTAACAAAATACCACAGACTCCATGACTTATAAAAAGCAGACATTTATTTTTCACAGTTCTAGAGGCTAGAAAGTCCAAGATCAATACGCTGGTGTCTAGCGAGGGCTTTCTTGCTGTGTCCCTCACATGGCAAAAAGCAGAAAGGGCAAACCCACTCCCACAGCCCTTTTTATAGCAGCATTAATCCTTTCATAAGTGCAGAGTCCTCAATACTGAACACCTCCCATTAGGTTGCATTGGGGTTAAGTTTTGAACACATGAATTTTGGGGGATACATTCAGATCATAGCAGTGTCTGTCACCAATTTGGAAAATTCTCAGCAATTATTTCTGAAATATTTCTTCTGTATTAGTCATAGTTACTTTAAATTTTCTGTCTAATGAATCCAACATATGTCTAAGACTGGTTCCAATTATTGCTTTGTCTTTGTAGACTATGTCTTTTCTTGCCTTTTTGTGTACCATGTGATTTTTTAATTGAAAGGTGAACATGGTGTATAGGGCAATAGATACAAAGTAAATATTTGTTATGCTTGGAAATGAGTATGCCCTTAGTCTGTAATGTGAGAATTTGTGTTAATTTAGTCTAGAGTTGGACTGGGAGTTTGCTATTGCTATGGTCACCCTCAGTGCTCCAGAGGCTTCGAACCCCTCTAGCGATACTTTGTTTTTGTCTCCCCTCTTGGTTTTGGGTCTTCTCTCTGGACTACTCTCGGAAAGAGTCTGTATCTTGTAGCTCTTCAAACTGTATTCCAGGGCAACTCTTGTTAGCATGGTGGCAGGGAGAGGGAGAGGGGTGACCTCTTATGTTCTCAGAAAGCCTCAGTCTTAGGCAGACACAGGAAACCTGGGTCTCAATGGCTCCTGCCCTTTCCCCAGCTGTAGTGCTGACCTAGCAAGTATTCCTGCCTCTCTTCCAGGTGTGGAGCTTCCCCCTCTCCACCTCCACTTAAGCTGCAGTCAGCTTCCACCAGTGCCTTCAGGGTATAGTTTTGATCCCCTTCTCTCCGCAGATTAAGACTGTTGGGTAGGGAAGATAAAGGAGATGTATCAGGGTGGTATTTGGGCAGTGCTGCTGCTTCTCTTCTCTAGCTGGCACCTTGCAGGACATTGTCTTCCTGATCTTCCCTGTGAGTGCTTGGTGTTCTTGGAGGAAAAAACTATAAGAGAGTGTGAACCCTCCTATGTCTGCAGCCCCTGGGATTTCACACTCTCCTGCTAGCCCACACTTGGCCTTTAGCAATTCTTGAAACATTTCTAGCTTAATCTTCTTACCAGTTTTTATGGCATTTGACAGCATCCTTCCCAGGTGAGCATGTGCTTGAATCCTGTTTCCCCTACAGGCCTTTGTCCTTGCCATTGGTTTTAAGTTAGCTGTTTGCCTGTAACATCTATTCTCCAATAGGTTCAAGAAAGTTGTTAATTTTGCAGTTTATCTAGCTTTTTTCTTATTGGAAGTGCAGAAGCAATGCTCTTTCTAGCTCTCAAATCTCTAAGCTTCAATCAGAATCACTATTTATGTTTAAAATTTTAAATTTCAGCAGTATTAACTTGATTTTGAAAGTTTCAAAGAATCATTGCAACAACCCAAAAACATCTTTCTATGTATATTTGGGAACTAGAACTGTGAATCCCAAGTAAAGAGGGTATAAGAATGTAAAAAAGTAACACTTTGGGTCACTAATTTACATTTTTTTCTTGTTTTGCATGTTTCTGTCACTCAAACTTGGAGCTGGTTCTGAGTTTCATTTGGGCTCAAGGAAGGTATGTGGTGAGATGGAAAGTAGAAATAACTTCTAAGAATTTCTGGGGTTTCTTTCAAGAAGCCTGAGCCCACTGTAGAACTTAGAGAGTCTGCAAGGAAGAAGAAAAATAAGGGGTTTGTTAGACAAAGTAAAAGGATAACAGGAGAAAAAGGAACCTTCCTAGATTAGAGAACGGGTTCCTGCACCAGAGTGGGAGACCAAGGGAGCCCTTAGAATAGGGCAGGATAGAGGCTGCAAGACACGTAGAGGAAGAGCTGCACGCAATGTCTAGGTAGACAGGACCCCTAAACTACCTTATAAGAGATTGTTCCATCTTTAGTGTAGATTGGAAGCATCAAAATGCCAACAGTCCTGAAAATCCCCTAGGAACAAGGACAATGGACGTCTTAGCAAAAACCTATGTGACAGCAAGTCCTCCACCTCCACAGATACCTCCACTGTGCAGAATATGCTGGACAGCGACATGACCTTGAGGAAGGAGGGGAGGCCCCCAAAATGACCGAGATTATATTTTTTCACGAGCCTGGGAAGATCAGGGCTCAAAGTCACATTTAGTTGATTCCTCAAAAATAAAGAGATTTTAGTATTGCTTGCATACTTTAATGTGTGAACAGAAAATCATACCTGCTGCAAAAGTAATCCATTCCAGGAGACCTAGCTACCCCTGTTTCTTTGAAAATGTTTTAGATCGTAGTGACTCAAGATTTTTTCCACCCCAATGCATCCGAGGGATTCAACATGCCCTCGATCGATTGTGATGATTCCTCCTGGGGTGGGGTGCAGCGGTAGAGGAAGCAAGGGAACCAGAGAAAGAACAGCACTTTCAATGAATCCCCCAGGTGATCCTGAAAACTATTTCCCCCACAGGCTCACCCCTTCCCTGAGAATCCGTGCTGTCCCCTCTCTCGCTCTATGTGTGTGCTTTTCAATTAGAACACTAAAACAGTCTAGAGCCATACCACCCTGAAGGCGCCCCATCTCGTCTGATCTCAAAAGCTAAGCAGGGTCGGGCCTGGCTAATACTTGGGTGGGAGAACACTAAAACAATGACACAGATTGACTCATAAGCAAGAGGTGTGTTCTTACAAAGGTGCACATAAAGCAAATATATCTACGTGCAAACATATAGTGCTATATATATAGGTTGAAATAATTACCACTATTTGCATTACAGACAACTAAAGAACAGGTGTAGTTGTGAATCTGTGGCTAGGAGAGAAAAAAATCCCCAGATTTCCTTCTTGGAAGTGGTGATGAACTTGAAAAGCTGTCCTCCTTCCGACCTGGCCTCCTACTGAGGTTGTAAGAAGGATCAAGAGAAACACACATAAGCATCTGAATGAAAACGTCCCCAAAGTGAACAATTGGGAGAATTACCGCCATTCTCCCATTCAGTTCTATAGACTCAGGCCCTGGAGCTGGCATGCAGATGAGAAGTCCTTGACATTATCATAGCAAAGACGCATGTTTTTGCTAGTGTTTCTGCCACTGAGGCCTCCACTGGGGGATGACACATTATATATTCCGTTTTTCAGAGCTTCTGTCTGATACCACTGGGGAGAAACACAGTTAGAGACCTGGTCACGGGACTTGTTTTCTTATTTTTGGAAATGTTTCACCGCCGGGAAAGGCTACAACAACCTAATATCTTAAAACTGCTGCACATGTTGGGCCTATTCCTCTTACCTAATAAAATCATATCATATCATGTCTTCTCTCCCCTGGGTGGCAAAAAAGCCTGAAGCCTGGGATCTCTTGGAAATTGAAGCAAAAAGCAAGAACCAGGTAAAAGCAGAGAATTCTCAAAATCTGGGTTAGAATGTTCAAAGAGCAGACTGAGAGAGGAAGATTATCCCTTGTGATCTTCTCAGTGGAGTGCAGAAAGCACCCTGGTTCCATCAGACAGGATGGGGGTCGCTGGAGTCCCCTGCAGAAGGGCGTAGGAGCTGCCCACAGGCTCAGCTACTCACACCTGCTAGTAGAAGAAATTCCTGGGAACAGAAAATATCCCATCAACTGGATAACATGTGTTTTTGAGAGTTTGCTGCTATCACAGCACACTGGTTAGGAACCCAAGCTCTGGAGTTAAAACCGAGTTTGGATCCCAATTCTACGACTTTCTAGTTGGGTGACCTCCGTTCAGTTACTAACACATAAAAAGGGAATAAGATTCATACTACCTCAAAGGCTGTCATGAGGATTAGATTTGGTAATGTACATGCGGTGCAGAGCCTATGGAACAACACAGTAAATGTTAGGTATTGTTAGCCATGCCCTTTCCTTTTAAAATAGTTAAGCCAGGCCGGGCGCGGTGGCTCACGCCTGTAATCCTAGCTCTCTGGGAGGCCGAGGTGGGCGGATCGTTCTGAGCTCAGGAGTTCGAGACCAGCCTGAGCAAGAGCGAGACCTCATCTCTACCAAAAATAGAAAGAAATTAAT
>CAUYSK010128393.1:0-33769 GCA_963575035.1 Avahi laniger
GCAGGAGAATTATACTAGACCCTTTATTCTCAAAATACACAAAAATAAAATCAAAATGGATTAAAGACTTGTAAATCCTGACCTGAAACTACTAAAAGAAAATATTTAGGAAATGCTCCAGGACATTGGTCTGGGCAAACACTTTTTTGCAGGCAACCAAAGCAAAAATAGACAATTTGGATTACATCAAGCTATACAAGCTTCTAGACAGCAAAGGAAACAGTCAGCAAAGTGAAGACTCAACTAACTGAACGGAGAAAATATTTCCAAACTATATCCATCACACAAGAAAGTAATAATCAGAATATATAAGGAGCTCAAACGACTCAATAGCAAAAAAGACCAAATAATTCAATTTAAAAAATGGCAAAAGATTTAAACAGACATTTATCAAAGAAGACATATAAATGGCCAACAGATATATGTAAAAATGCTCAACATTACTAATCATCAAAAAATGTAAATCAAAACAATATGATAGGCCGGGCGTGGTGGCTCACGCCTGTAATCCTAGCACTCTGGGAGACTGAGGCGGGCGGATTGTTTGAGCTCAGGAGTTCGAAACCAGCCTGAGCAAGAGCAAGATCCCATCTCTACTAAAAATAGAAAGAAAGTAATCGGACAACTAAAAATATATACAAAAAACTAGCCAGGCATGGTGGCATATGCCTGTAGTCCCAGCTACTCGGGAGGCTGAGGCAGAAGGATCGCTTGAGCCCCGGAGTTTAAGGTTGCTGTGAGCTAGGATGATGCCACGGCACTCTAGCCTGGGCAACACAGTTATGATTTTTCTCAAAAAAAAAAAAAAAAACAATATGATATATTATCTCATCCCAATTAAAATGGCTTATGTCACAAATATAGGCAATAGCAGATGCTGGCGAGGATGTGGAAAAAGGGGAACTCTTGTTCATTGTCAGTGGGAATGTAAATTAGTATAGCCACTATGGAAGTTTCTCAAAAAACTAAAAATAGAACTACCATAAGATCCAGAAATTCCACTACTGAGTATATACACAAAGAAAGGAAATCAATATATCAAAGAATTATCCTCATTCCATGTTTATTGCAGCACTGTTCACAATAGCCAAGAAATGGAATCAACTTAAGTACACATTAGTAGATGAATGCATAAAGAAAATGTGGTATATATACACAAAAGAATATTATTCAGCCATAAAAAAGAATGAAATCCTGTCATTTGCAATAACATAGATGACCTGGAGGCCATTGAGTGAAATAAGCCAAGCACAGAAAGGCAAGTATTGCACTGTAAAAGAAGTGTATCTCATGAAGATGGAGAGTAGATGGGTAGTTACCAGAGGCCAGGAAACAGGGAGTGGGTTAAGGAGGAAAAAGGAATATAAATGTATTTATTACCATTGAACTGTATACTTAAAATGGTAATGATGGTAAATTATATATGTATATTTTACTCAATAAAAAATAAATTGTATTATTTATAAAAGCTACAGATGGTAGAACTTGAATTTGAATCCATATCTCTCAATTCTAGCTATTTCCACTTTGTCACATCATCCTCTTTCCATAACGTTTATGGAAAATAAGTTTTGCTATTCAAAGTGGGATGGACTTCAGGGGAATAACCAAAAATACTCCCTTCAATACAACCAGTGCCGTGACAGCTCACGTGCCATTTCATCAGATATCCAAGAGTCAAGCAATGAATCCCTTTTTGTGTATTATGCATTATAATAAATTCCAGCTGTACAATTGGAAAAAATTAGAATTATTTCTCTTTCCACAGAAGTTGCTCAAAAATTATTTAATTTGCAGTAATCCAAAGTGAATGTGACTACAGAAGGAGCCATAATGGGATAAATCATCCCAAGTTATGATACTTCACTGAGGAATAAAACGTGTTGAAGGAGAAAAACTCAATATTAAAAATAAAATTAAAGAACAGTATGAAAAAAATTCAAGGGAGAAATTTAGGGTTAGCAATGTACGTGTGAAAAAAACTTCCTTTCCTATTACTCTCAAATGCTTTATTTGTGCCAGATATTTTCAGGTGAAGAATAACAAAGCTGTAGTCAAGCAGCTTCAGAATCAACCTCCCAATAAAGGTTTCTAAGCAGCTCTGATGAAATTAATAAGAAACAATCACCAGAGTCAGCGTAAAGAAGCAGTAGCTGCAGGTACAAAGGCATCTGTAAGCTGAAATCCTCTGCTTGATCGTTGCTTCATGATATGTTATGTGCCCACAAGTGACCTCATGACCTGGACTTGGATGCAGGGAGGAGAACAGAGATAGAAGAAAAGCTTCTCATGGGTAAGTGTCCACATGGCTTGTGAATTGCTGGCCTGAAGACTATTTCCACTGTAATGAATGAGGAACATAATTAAGATGTTTCCTTTCTTATTTAAGTAAAGTCGATTCTCTACACAGTAATTCCATTATCACCTGTCTTCTCTCCCTATATATTTATATCAATTTTACCTATAAAATAATTCAAACTAAAACTTTGATTATGAAATACAAGCTTTTATGCTTTGATTGTGTGTACATTGTGTGATAGATTTCCACTTAAGAAAAACCATCCTACACAATTATGTACAGATTTTATTCACCTCAGTATCACCTTGACCAGGAAGTAGATTTCTAAGAATTTGGGATATAGAAGATTTTCAATAAAAGATATTTGCCTCCAGTGGCATAGATACTAAAAATTCTAGTTGATGTTGTTTGAATTTGACAAGTATAAGTTCATCTATTGCCTTACCTTTACAACAACCCTATAAGTAATCAAAGAAATGGGGCAGCCAGTGGGAAAATAGAGCAAGGAAAGAAAGCACCTTGAAGTTGAGAAAGCCAGCTGTTAATTAACCTCACAGATCAAATTCAAAAGCAATTGAAACCTAATGTAAAAACAACAGCAAGCTTAAAAATATTTTCCACATTCAACCATACAAATTCAAGGTCAATTCAATGTGTATAAGTGGTAAAAAAATCCTATTTCATATGGTACTGAGTAAGCGAACTGAAGGTATCTCACACTAAGGACATGCTTCTAGTTGATGGCCTAAACTAATCTCGATAGCTTCTCTGTCTTTTTGAAGTTATTTCTTTCCTTGCTTCATGAATTGTGTGAGCTTTTTGCTGAAAATAAACAGCCCATCTCTCATTAATGCCATGGACAATGGCTGTCTACATCAATACTGCACGGATAAAATTGTTCTTAGTGCCTGTTACTCAGGCATTTCTGCTTCCTCTCTTTGTGGCCAACCTATTCCTATGATCCAAGCAGGTGCTGCTTGATGTCCTGCCACCAGACATACTTTCAACATAACCAGTCCAACAGAGTAGAGTTGAGCCAGGATTTTATATATATGTAGCAATTTATTGGAAGTATAAGTCACTGTAAAATAAAACCCAACAAAACAGGAAGATGATCAAATCAAAGCAGACATAGTGCAAGCATTTGACACCACCAAATTATAATACATCTATCCTAGTCAGTTTTAAGAAAACAATAAATGACAACAGAACCTAAAAAAAAGTGTTACTGTCTATAAGTGGCATGGCCAATTCTCAGATATAAGAAAAGGCTCTTCCAAGGTGCAACTTCAAACAATGAAATAGGTTATAACTGCAAAATCTAACACAAAATGGACTGGATTTAGCCCCTTGGGAGATTGAAGTTGAAGAGAGTCACAGTGTAAACCACAAATGAAGAATGTGGAAAATTGTCACCATCAATTTCAGTGGCTTTGGAAGGCATTTGGCAGCCTGTGCAGGAAAACCAAGTAATAACAAATGATGGATTTGGCCCTGTTGTCACGGCCAAGCTGATGGATACAAATCACTCGCCTTTTAAGCTCCAAGTTGCAGAAATAGGATGCATTTGAGCTGTAAGGGGATCAAATGGATGAATGTTAAATATCAACAGATCAGAAGGTGCACACTCCAATGTAGTCTGTATCAATTTTCTCAAATTGGTTGTAGTAAAGAAAATTCATGTTCTCACTGAATCCTAAGAACTAGATTCTTGTATCCAATAGTTTTGTAATGACAGTGGAAGGGAAGGTAATGCAGTTGACGCTTCAGGTAATGAACATTCCTACGATCACTTCTAATAACACCAAGTGGGTGGGCCTGTGCCACCTCTGCATAAATCTCTGAGTGGAGGACCGAGTGACGGCCACATATTGTCTCTGAAGCTGGGTTTCTTCATAATGAACTTCAAAAAAAAAAAAAAATTTAGATTATATTTCACAAGGTTGTCTGAGGGTTAAAAGAATTAATTTTGTAAAAAGGCTCTGAAATAGGTATGTCTAAGGATGGCTATTCAAAGCCATTCAACTAATTCTTCCTCCCAAAATTTCCTTGAAATGACTAAAATAAAATTATATTTAAAAATGTATTAAAGCTGAAAACAGAGAAGATATTTGTCATTAAGACCAATTTTTAAATGATTTCTATTACTATTACTATTACTGTTGCAGGTAAGATCAGACTATGAAAAGTAATAACCATTTGGCAAATCAACCTAAGCAATGGATGTGAAGAAGTGACACTCTTGCGTAATAAATGGACAGGATTTTCCAACAGAGCCCTGGAAACTACTGAGCAAAAACTGGCATGGGCCAAGAGAGAGGGCAGGCTCCTTGGAAGCCTTGGAAGACCTCTTGGAAGACTAGCAAATTCAACAAATTAAAGGATTTCAGAAACTGCCCCAGCGTCCAGATGCACAGAAACTAGCTGCAGCACTCACCAACATTCCTCCAGCCCACAAGGTAATCCACGGGTCTCACTGCTACAGACTCATAAAAATACAACCATGTCAGTTAGAGGGGACACGAGACCTTCTCATGTCTGAAAAATACAATAACTCAAATTAAAATTTTACTGAGTGGGCTGAATGGTATAATAAAGATGACAGAAAAGAGTTTGTAAACTAGAAAATGGAGCAATAGAAATTATCCAGTCTGAAAAACAGAAAGTAAGAAGGGATAAATGAATAAACAGAACTTCAGGCACCTGTAGAACCATATCACAATATCTAACACACACATACACACTCATAAATGGCAAAAGAGTTAAGCAAAATAGCAACTTCTCTGATAGTTCCTTTGTTCTTCCCTTGAACAAAAGAATTTTTGATGGATCACAAGCATCCAAAGCTTCCATCTCTGGGGGTGGGTAGGAGATGATAAGCCATAGATCAGTTGGAAGAAAGCAAATCCATTGAACAAGTCCAGGAACTGCAGGCATAAATATGGGCACATACACACAACCTTTGCAGCAAAGTTAATTTTCCTGCCAAAATAAAAATACCTTTCATGTAGCCAACATCCTAATTCCCAGTTTCTAGCACTAAGGATAACACAGGGACCAAAACAGACACAAGTCCCCACTCTTTCATGCTCGTCTTCTAGAATATTTTATTTTCTACGCGAAACATGCCCCCATTTTACATTGCATCCAGAGAAGGAAGGACTGCATCCAGAAAAATACAACAATGACTGCATTCATAAAAAAGATAAACTGAAGACCAAGAAAAAAATTTTTCAGATGAAAAAATATGACAACTAAATTAAAAAAATGAATCGAAGCAGTGAAGAACAGAGTGGACGCTGTAGCAAAACAAATATTGATTCAGGAATACTTTGCCTATAAGGGATAAGCTGGCAAGTATTTCAAGCTGTGGATTCTACATACAGTCTCTGTTGCTTCTGCTACAGCTTCTCCTTCTCCTTTACTTTGTTAAACATTCGGAGAAAGAAAAAGTTCACATCCGAAAGAAAATAAAAATTATGTTCACGTTAGACTTCTTTTCTGTTAATCACCAGAGGACATTGGAGCAAAGTCTATAGTTTAACAAGGTGGGAATCTAGCCAAGCCACATTATGCAGGTGCCAGAGAAACAGAGCTTCCAAGGTCCAATAACCCAACAGTACACACTAGCTGCTGACCTTCCTGGATAAAAATATCTAAAGAGGTACTTAGATAATAGAGAAATGCATTTTTTAAACAAACACTTCAAAAGGAAAATTGAGGTATAAAATCTGGTGAAAAAAACTTTTGAGAAGATGTTGGCATAAGTCTACATTTAGGAAAAAAATATATTCTGTGAAACAAAAAAGTTAAAAGACTAAAGACATGGAAGTGAAAAACTGAAAAACTTTAGATTCATAGGCAATACTCTGGGAATGTGGCTCAAATACAAAAGAATTTTTGTCAACTTTAACGAAGAGTTTGGGTCTCCAGCTTCTGAGGCTAACAGAGCATTGACTCACTCAGCAATTTCCTTCTCTACCTCAAAACACACCAGTCTGGCTTTTCAGTAGTTACGCTTTAATGCGTCTGTGGCTGCAGTACTTCTGTGGGATGTATCCCAGAAGTATTTTTCGGGTTGTAGGGTCAAGCCTCATCAGGAGCACACACTACCCAACTTCCTTCATTTATTCACTTAAGAGATAAAGTATGCCCGGCACTTTCTAGTACTAGAGAGAAACAGGGAACAAAACAGACACAAATTCCTGCCCTCATTGTGCCTACATTCTAAAATACGCTTATTTCCTCTTCTACTTGGAGCTTCTCCCTCATTTTGTATTGCAAAGAAAAGCAAAGCAGGGCTACGGGAAAAACCACTCCAGCAAAAAGGGCTGGATTTTTTTCTTTTTTTTGTTTTGTTTTTCTTTATTCCTAACTTTGCTTCTTAAAGTGTGAAGAGTGAGTGAGTGAAGCCTATAAGCAACCCTACTTTACTGTTAAGAATTAGAAGTGACTATGGGAAGAATCAGTATATCATCAAAGAATGAGAGGGGTGCAGTCAGGGAATCTGCTTTGAACCCTGACATCATCAGTTGGAAGCACTATCTCTAGGACCTCAGACAAACTCCTTAACTTCTCTATGCCGGAGAATAGTGTCAGGTATGTAAAAAGTGCCTAAGAATCCCCACACTCACATTTAACCATTACAGTAATCCAGAATAAATGGTGTGTGGGCCCTTTAAAATATAGCTTTAATTGTCTGGTAATAATAATGATGACTGATCACTGAACCTTCATTTCCTATTTTTAGATGGACAAAGTAGGAGTACCCCTAACCCACCCACCACAGCACATCCATGTACACACACACACACACACACACACACACACAGAGTGGTGAAGCTATAAAATGAGAAGAATTATTGCATCGTAAGCATTACAAGCCAATCCATAACTTGAACTCAGGTAATTTTGACTCCAACGCTTTTCAGTTCTGCTCGCACTGCCTCCTTAGAAAAAATATCTGGATCTTTTAATCCAAATAACCCGATCCAACTTAATCCCCTTGGGACAATGCAAAGGCTTTGAACTGAGTGTCACTTACTCTGGCATTTTCTTTTAATGACAAAAGGCTTTTATAAAAAGAAAAGTGCAGTTTAGGAAATGGCATTATGACACTATAGGACATAAAAATGAAGCAGACTAAGCCCTTTGTGTAGAGCCCACTGCCCTCAGAGAAGAGCTTAATACATCATTCTCAGAGAACAACAATCCTTGGGAAAAGGGCAAGACTGAGCATCTGAGAGGAGCCACACTCTTGTGGAGGTTGAGCTACCAGTTCCATGGCAGAGAGACAGCAGGAGACACATGGATGGGGTCATGACAATGAGGGATGCTATTAGAAGGGTCACTGGCCTTAAAACACCCTCTATTGCTGTTCTAACACTAATTAAGCAATAGTAAGCACTTATAAAATGCCTGCTCTATGAAGGGCACTGTGTGGATGGCTTTACATACTTCATCACATTAAATGTTCACATTAATAAGAAAGATTCTATTGTTATTCAAGTTTTCTAGATGAAGATAATAAAGCTCAGGTAGGTTAAGAAATTTGCCCAAGATTGTAAAACTAGTAAGTGGAGTTGCTAGGAACTGAATAATAAATGCTTGACAAACAAGTCACTAAATTGAACAAAATTAATCATTTTTATTTAATTAACATGAATCATTTTTTAAGGAAGAAAGTATATTCTGCTACTGATTCTAACACAATTTATTTATAATAATTTAATTACTGACTTATAATCATGCACGTTATGCGTTTAGCCAACATTTTCAACGGGACTATTAAGTACAAAACATTTTACCTAACATTGCAGGAGGTTGGGTTTTCTAATCCCAAAGAAGTATAAAGTTACAATAGGAGATGTTCCTAATGTTCCCAGAAACTACATTATCCACACCAGGAGTGAGCGTTGGCTAACACAGTGGAATCCAGAAGCTCTTATATATAACCTGAAGCCAGATTCATGTACTTCCTTATCCTGCCTCCCTGAACCACCTAACACTCCCTCAACCTTCTCCCTCAGAAGACAACTTCATGCTCTCTCAGACTTTACTGGGTAATATTAAGATAACAGTTTTCTTACTTCAGTGTTGTGATGTTTAAGAAAATGTTGTTACCTACTAACTAGGGGGAAATTTTGTAAAATGCAAAGATTAAGGGAGGCAAAGAGGGTTTGAGCAGAAGTGGAGAGTGATGAAATTACAATAAAATCTCAGCCAAACCCATGGGAAACTCCAGTATGGGGACAGTCCTTCAGAGTTATCTTGAGTTAGGGCAAAGGGGTCAAGCTCTTCTACCTCTATGTTGGTTAGTCAGTGAATGCAGGTTGCCCTTGGAAGGACCTTGAGTGAAACAGTTTTCTTCCTGGCTCTGTCTTTCAAAGGAAATTTTCAAAGAGGGCTGAACACTAATGGCTATCTTTTAGAAGCTCTCAGGAAGTGGTGAAATAAATCCTTAATTCCTAAAGGGGGATAAAGTGCACCACAACAGTTCATACCATGTGACACTTGAATACTTTTCCTTGTATATGTTCTGGCAGCAGCTCCTTTAGGATTCTAGCGTTCTCTTCCTGGGGGAATCATAGATGGGGAAATTTAGTGGGATAATTTATAGCCCCATGTTACTGTAGCCCATCTTGGGGCCACAGTTACTAACATTGTCTCACTCCTCCTTTTCCATTCCAAATTCCCCTCACCCTCACCCTGCACTAATACTGATCTTGTTGAGTTATGTGGTTGCATGACCCCATCCTTGATAGGGTATAAGCCTCTGATAATCATACTTTTCCTGTGTGATGGTTACTGAGTTTGTCCTTTTACCATCAAAATTGGTCAAAGTCTTACCGAGAGATGTTCAGGTGATCACTTGGGTTCCAGAGGTGATCCTCCCTGCTGCCATTGAGTAACAGGAGCCCTACCTCTCCACAATGACCAGAATCAATGACTTCTACAGCACAGCGACCCTACTGCTTTGTGCTACTGCTTCCTTGGCATGAGAAGCTCAATGGATACAGACAGCAGCCATCACTATAGTTGGATGGAACCACTGCTATTTACCATGGAAGAATGACCTTCTCTATGAACTTTCATTTAAAAAACCTTCATATCCCAGTGTTTCAGGTTGGGAAACACAAATTCCCATCCTGGGAATGGGCCAGGAGGAGTGATGGTAAATAGAATTACTCCTGCTTCTAACCTTTGGTACTCATGAATCCATTTATTCTGCCTATTTTTCTACCTAAAAGTCCTTGATTTAAATTGCATCATTTCATCCTGTGTGGTGATGTTTCATTTTTTTATCATCACTTCTAAACTGGAGCTTTAGCTGCGCCTTCATTAGGTCATTCCATCCCTGTCATCCCTGTCAGCTTCTCAATGGAGCAATATATTTTATGACCAATAGATCCTACTTTCTGGGCCCACTCTCACTTTCACATCTCCTTTACTGAAAATTAGGCTAGCTGATCTGAAGCAATATTATGTGGGACATTACACTGATAGATCAAAAACTGTAAGCCCTCAGATACTGGTGCTGGCTCAGGAAAGTCAAACCCTTCTTGGGAATGCATGTCTATTTCTTCCAAAATAAATTGTTGTCACCTCAGAAATGAAAGGGTCTAATATGGTTAATTTGCTACCAAGTGGCTGGTTGGTGTCCTCAAGAGATGCTGCCATATTGAAGGATCACCGTTGGTCTCAGCCACTGGCAGTTGGCCATTCAGCAATATTAGCAGTTAGGCAACCATGACATGTGAGACTTCAGACTGTTGGGCCTGTGTATGCTTCTTTCCCTGTCACCATGACTGCTTCATCCACCTGCCCATTGGACCAACAAAAAGTGTATAATATTACACAGAATATGGCATGATCTTGCTCCAAACCCTAGGGGTCCGTATAGTTGTTCTCCCACTGAGGCAAGCCATAAACTCCATATGGCATCTTTTCCCCAAAAATGATACAATAGCCTCTAATTGCTTAGATGTCCAATCATTCCCACTACTATTAGTGATCTCAGTCCTATAACAGCATCACCCACTCTCAGCCCTGTCCCACAGAGATCTACCACTGAACTTCTTAGTAATGTTGGTGCCCCTCTCACCAGCACATTCCTATTGCTTTGGTAAATAGCACAGCTTCAAGTCTTTTCTGCAGAACATTTGGTGGGTTTTCAAATCTATTGCCATCATTTGATGGCAATTGTTAGATGCATTCTATCATGCCCATTTATCTTGCCTTTTAATTTCTTCCTCTACCAACTTCTATAAAAATTCTGGCATTTCTCTGCCACTTAGTGTAAGTCATTGATTTTTCCATGCTTTTAGGAGCTGTATTAGCAGCATATTCACACATGGGATATTTACCAGGGTGCTTTAATCTGTATTTTGTAAGAGTACTCCAATATAGATAAACACTATTTATCCAAATTGGGACCCACCACCTTTGGTCTAGCATGCTCAAAATCCAGTCCCAAGCTTATTGTCCCAGCTTCTGCCAGTGCATGTTAGCTAGATCCTATATTCCTTCAAGATATAGATCCTTTCTTCCCTTAGTAGCCTCAGCACTTCACCCGATGGGTTATGCAGTGATTTAGCCATAGTTCTTGCCCCAAAGACCACGAAAGGGGATTAGGAATTTTATGAAAGGGAGGTTCCTGTTGTGGAATGGGAAGAGGCCTCTGCTTCATCTTCAGGCAAGGAGGAGTGTTATCCATTCATAGGAACAAGTGGACTTTTTTTGTAGGCTTACAGGGTTCAGGGGAGGGAATCTTGAAATTCAACATATTCAGGCCTCAATCCAGATAGCTTTATCCCATGTGCCAGGATTTCAATAATTGCCTTGGTTAGGAGTTTAAACTTTAGCTTGATTGCTCTTATGATTAACTCTTAGCCCTTAGCTTCTCTTCCTTTCTGCTACATGAAATGAGAATTTCTTTACATGCCAACAAGCAGGTCCTCTAGCTTTCACACTTAGATTTTAATTGTTGGTTAATCACTTCATCCAGAGCATCAGTGAAGCTTAGCAAGAGTTCCTCTGCTCTCTTTGTCCACTTTGGGTACAGCTGTAACAGGTTAAGTTTTCTGAGAATCAGAGTTTGAGATAAGAGATTCGCATACATAGGACATGTAATAGAAAGCTCTCCTGGGATAAGCAATAGTGTAAGGGAAAGGAAGGAGGCAGGATATTGAGAGGGAAAGTTGGGCTGCAATGCAGTCTCCCAAAAAATCTTCAGCCAACATGAAAAAGGTAGGATGGGCTCCAGAATTGTCCTGAGTTGAGACAAAGAGATCAGGCCTTTACAAGCCTTCATTGATCTGTAGTTGGATGTGGCCTGCCCCTGGAAGGAAGTATGACCTCAGGCAAGGCCATTTTCTTCATTCAAGGCAATCCCCAAAGAGGGCTGACAGCTGAAGGCCCCCTTCCTGCAGTATCCCCAGCTGGGGGGAAAGACCTTCATTCCTGCAGGTGGATCTGGTGGCATTTTACAGTACCTTCTGCCACAATTAGCCTAAATTTTCTAAAGGCTATGGTACCATGAACGTGTTTTTAAAAGGAACATATAAATCAAACTAGTCTGCTTACTTATCATTTTTCTTCTAGACAAAGTACATTAAGTTGGACTAATCCTGAAATATCTCTATAATAATTGCCTTATTAATAAGTGCAAATTTAAGTTATCCCCAACACAGCTGTTTACATCTCCCTATCTTGTTCTGAATCAGAAATTTTACCTACAATCCAGGATCAGGGAAGTAAACTGGAATAAAGAACACTGAAATAATCAAGTGGAAATTTTTATAAGGAATATAATATTATCATGAAAAAAAGATTTCATTAGTTCTAATAATTGTTTTGCCAAATTTCTGGTTTTCCTTTCATTAAAGATAATACGTTTAACAACTTCAACCCACTACTGGAAATCACTTATAAGTTGTCATTATATAGTTAATGCCATTGAAACACTGTCTGACTTATTTTACTGTTGACACCAACAATTTTTCATTGTTTTTTTTTTCTAAAAATGAAAGTTTTTACTGTGAGAATATGTCTTATGAATGATCTATCACTCTATCAGGTTAAATTTTGCTCTACTTTTTTCTTTCAAGTCTTATGCTTATCAAAAAAGAACAATTCCAGTTTACCTGTTAAAGATCAAAGTGTATGTTCCATTTCCTTTGAAAGCAAATACCAATGTCCTACATGGCTTTAATTTCTTATATTTACTGTTTTTGATTTATTTTAAGACTATAAAGCCATTGTTTCTTTTTATTTATGCTTATCATCGGAATAGTTCATTTATTATCGAATTATTCTAATGTGGTGAGTAAGCAAAACTAAGAGGAAGGAAAGAAAACAGAGGTTTCAATGGACTCTCAAAGATTTGCTTTAAAAAATGAATAATATAAAACTAAAAGAGCCTTCCATGGGTTAATGCATGACTACAACTTAGTCCATGGTGTGGCTAAGGGGGAACATTAAATATACATACTGCAGATTTGCAGATTTCCAATATCCGCTGTTTGCAGTATGAATGAGTAGTTCTTATTCCATTTTCAAAGATATCAATTGCTTATGAAAACCCTTGACACAGAATTCATTGTCTACAGGCCATAGATATCGGTAATTTCGAAATTGAAGTAAATCAACTCCTTGAACAGTAGGCTCCATTGTCATTGTAGTTTTTATTCTCAAGGCTTTAGAAACCACATGCAGGAAGTTAAGTGGCTAGCTACTGCTTACTTCTAGCATCTATTTCCCATTAGAAATGGTAACCATCTTTCAAAACTACTCTTTCCCCATTCCCTCCTCCCTCGGCCCCCATGTGATTTTCTCCATAAATAGACTCTAATTGATTTAAATAAATCAGGGGATTCAATCTCCTTGGCCAAAGTGGTGAGTTTAAAAATGGGCAGGTAACCCAGTCAGAGCCAGTGAGATCCACAGGCATGTTTGCTAGGGCTTCCAGATCCTTTTATTCCTCTGCAGCTGGGATTTGGAAGAGGTGAGACTTGGTGCCACTGCACATACATACTGCTGTAGCACATGGAACCAACCTAAAAATACCAGCAACCACTGAGGAAAGTGGAGACAACAGACTCGGAGAACCTCATCCTAATAACTTGGTTTAAGCATCTAAATTAAGCCATGTCAAAAGCTTGTCCTAATCCTAGACTGTCAGTTTTTTGACCTAATATATTCTCTTTTCTGGTTAGGACAGCTCAGTTAGATCTTTTGGCCAGCAGTCAAATGAATACTAACCAAAACCTAAGGGAAATCTGCCATTGATCTAAAAAGTAATTGGGGTAAAATTAGCTCTTCATTAAAAATAGGCAAAGAGGAAATTCCAAACACTATGTTAACCTTTTTACTCCTAGAATGTTTATGTATCACCGGTAACTCTTCATCAGAAATGAAGCGAATAATAATATGTACAAAGAAAGTCAAATGGAGAATTATCAGGGGAAATACAATTAGCCCAAGGAGATGAAATTACATTGTTATTATAAATTCACCAAAATCCAAGTTCTGGTTCTCAGTCTTGCATACTTAGAAACTGAAATAAAATGTATTAGTATATCTTGATCAGTCTTTCAAAGAGTATCAATATCAAACAAATTCACGCAAGGCTAATATATGAAACCTAATGCCAACTTTGTAATGAAAAACTCTATTCATTTAATTTCCAGGTGTTTAAATTCTCTGTTCATCCGTTCAAAGCATATCTTACCTTTTTGTTTTTTTAAGTGAGCTTGGAAATGAAGCCGAAACAGGGTAGAATTCTGATGCAAATTTCAGTGGTTCTCAAAGGAAGACAATAACTATTTCCAAAAGCATTTGAATTTAACAGTGACTGACAGTGTTTGTGGGCTATTACTGGGGCTTAGTGACCAGGACTAGGATGCTATTCACATGAAAACACTTAGGTCAGTCCTGGCCAAAATGCCAATACACACAGAGTCTGTAGTGAGGCCTGTCAGAATGCACAAATCCCAAGATCCAGTGCCCTGTTATCCTTATAATGTGCTGGCTCTGGAGGCAATTGCAATCTACAGCAATGAGGACCCCTAGCATACAGCTTGTGGTCTCTGAATATCATTTTGTACTAACAGAAACTAGGGCTCATAAGAGAAAGGGCTGATTCCATGTCTGGTGCAGGAAATGTACAAGCCAAGCCCTGGCTATCATATGCCTGAAAGCAAGGAAGCTATTAAAGACTAATGAGCTCATGCCAAAGGGAAAGAGGTGCCAAATTAAAAGGGCTTCCACTGGCCTAGGATAAGGTCAATGAAGCATAAAAAAAGAAAAGAAAAAAGTAATTACAATTACAAAAAGTAATTGCCACACATCAAATATATAAAAACCCATGAGTTCAAAAATAATAATTTTTAAAAACAAAAGTCATTGTTTATCATAATGGACCAACCCAATATTCTAAAAACTAACAAATAAAATAAAAAATGAATATTTAATCTTGCTTGTCCTCTACACATTTCAGGATAACCAAATATTTGATGAAGGAAAATTCTTTTCTATAGAATTCCTGATAATAAATACAATAGGAATAATAAAATTAGAAAATCATCATTTTGCAAACCCAACTTTACTAACAATGGATCTAAGCAATAGCCTTCAATAGATGCTAAACCTAATGGTGTAATAGGAAGTAATCAGTACCACCTATCTTTATTTTGTCCAAAACTACTGAAGTTGAGTCAAATCAAGTCTTAAGAAAAAAAATATCAGTTTAGAAGAAATAGGGAGGGAGAAGGTCATTTCTAAAAGTTCTCTTGGGAAAAGACAATCAGCCAAATTCATAATGTGGGGCATTCTATAAGACAAATGACCTAGTTTCTGTGAAAAATAAAAATAAATAAATAATCAGAGACATGGAAAGAAAATAAGGAAAAGGATTGTTGTGGAATAGAAAAGATGTAAAAGGCATAATAATCAAATGTGATGTGAGGCTTTTGTTTGCATCTTGATTTGAACAAACCAACTGTCAGTAGATAATTTTGAGACAATTAGGGAAATTTGAACATGGCTGGAGTATTAGATGGTATTAAGAAACAGTTGTTAACATTTTTGGGTATAATAATGTCAGTAGGGGTACATAAAAAATTTATTGTCAATTAGTGAAGCATACAGAATGATTTGGAAGGAAAACAACATGAGAACAAGCATGCTTTAAAATATTCCAGAAAAATAAAAGGTTTGTGGAGGTGGAATAGAAGATATGAGACTGGCAATGTTGATCACTACTGAAGCCGGTTTATTATATTATTTTCCATACTTTTTATGCATGTCATTCTCAATAAAGTATTTTTCAAAAGAAAAAAGACTACAGATAGTAGCCAAAGTTTATTTCTCTAAGTTCCAGTTTAATAAATAATTTCATTAGGTAGGTTTATACTGATTAAGCTAAAGACAGTCTTCGTGGCAGCTAAGTGCTTTCAGTTGCTCCGGACAAGAACCTGGAAATTGTCCTTGACACTTTTTCTTTCACAGCCCACCTTGACTCCAATAGCAACTCTTGGCTCTACCTTTGACACATGTCCTGAATCTGGCCCCTCTCACTGCATCTCTGTTCTTCAAAGTGACCACTATCTCTCATCCGAATTATTGCAAACGTCTCCTAAGTGGTTACCCTGCTTCTGTCTTTTTGCTCTTTTGATTAATTCTCAACAAGGCAGCCAGAAGAGTTCTGTTAAAGGCTAGATAATATCATGCCTTTGCTTATCACCTCTGCTTCTAATCTCATTGAGATTGAAAATAAAAGTCTCTAATATAGCCTATGAGATTCTATGTGATCTGGACCACTACTAGCTCCCATTACTCTCCTCTTTACTCACTCCATTTCCATCCAGACTGGCCTCCTTATCATTTCTTGGACATAACAGCTTGCTCCAGCCTCAGGGCCTTTGCATTTGCTGTTTGCTCTGTCAGTAATGTACTTGCCCCAGATACCTATAGGGCTGACTCCCTCACTTTCTTTTTAGCTCTTTGTTCAAATGTCATCTTCTCAGAATTCCCTTTTTAAAATGAAATTCTTTTAGTTCACTCTATTCCTCTCCAATGACTTATTTTTTTCATACCACTACAAACATCCAACATATGTATGTTGAACTTATTTATAGTGTTTATTTCTATATTCTCTGGCTATTTTACATGAGGGATTTATGATGCTTTTGTTCACTATGAGATCCTTAGCATTCAGAAGAGTACCTGGGACACAGTAAGAATTCGATAGTTATTTGTTGAATTAATAAATTAAGCTACGATTCCAGTAGCATTTTTCACGGCGCTCGAGGTTCATTATCCTCCCAACTGCATTGCCTTGATTAGTTTTAACAATTCATTACTTTTTTCATTATTCAGTCATTCACTAAAAACATATTTATTGAGCTCCTTTTATTCATTAGGAACTGAAAATACAATAATTAATCAAATAAATATGTTATTCACTCTCCTGCAATCACCTCCCAGTGTTTAGGGAAGCAGGGACACTTCACTGTCATCCTATGTTTAGTCTACATAGGTATTCAGTTGGTTATTTCAGACCCTAGGGCATACCTTCATAAAAAGTTTGCAAGTTGAGAGTCCCACAAAAAAATTTTGGTGGTACGATGAGATACATACCCCACAGTACGTATGGGGTTTGAGCGGCTGTTAGGAGGGTGAGGGGCTGGTTTGGGTACCAAAGCAAATTGCCACTGGTATGAAATTCCTCATCTGGGGCTCCTCTAAGAGCAGCCTAAGAAGAGTGGGGTATGACAGCATTCTCCATGGTCTCCTCAGTTAGGGAGGAACACGAAACCACACCCAGCACTCCCTCTTGTGCCCTGATGCTCTTTAATAACTTCCCTCTGCACAAAAGGGTGATGTTACTGCTGGAGGCACTCGAGGAGAACCACACAGAATAGCAGCCCAATCTACAGCCAATGGGGGGAGAGGGCAAATCGTATGGGTGCAGTTCCATGCAGTAGTTAATAATTAAAGTCGTCACAGAATCCAGAAACTTCTGGCTATTTGTGTCATTTAGTGATATCCAGGCTAACATGGGATGGCTATTTTAATAATACATGCACATTTTGCAAATCAGAGCTTCATCATCATTTTCAGATACTCAGATTCAAAATACTTTTTCATTATCACAAGGAATTTTAACATTGCATTTGTCAATGAAAGAAAAAGGATGCTAGTTATATTCTTTAAATCTAATTTCAACTGTTACAAATTTCTGAATCGCTATGATAATGATTTAAATTTTTATCGCCTATTTGTGAGCACAAAGTTTCTTGCTGATAATGATTATCAACAATTTGAAGACATCATCATTTAAAAAAAGTCTTAATCAGAAATTGCTTATCGTCATTTCAAGTATAAAAGTCCAATATAAAATAATAGTTATGTTCACTGAAGCAAGATCAAGTTTCTCGTTTAAAGATTTTATTTGGATGTGTTCTTCCAATTAAAGAATTAGTATTTTCCCTAAAACTTTGCTTTATAAAGAGACGTATTTATTTTCATCACCATGCCCTATATATTCTCAAATTTTCTTTGATTTACTTCAGTAAATATTATCATTTTCTATGTGTGTTTTGACATGAAAAAACATCGGGAAGCATTTCACCTAGGAAACTTGTATGCCATAAGTGAATCCATTTGCCTCTTACCTGCAGACATTTTCTGACAGACAACATTTCCTGATGGCATTTCAAACCCTATTCTCGCATGGTTTGATTGCTGTGCAGCTGGGGACAAGCACTAGTGACAAGAATTGCCTCCCTGTGCTATCATTCAATTCCTCCAGTCCCTTAATATGAGATCAATAAAACTTCACTTTTTGAAGGAAAAATTATACCACTGTCTTAAATGTCTCCTAAATGTCACTAAAGACAATATGTGAGTTTAGTAAGAGGATACATTAAAGGTGCCAATTTCCAGTCTAAATTAGAATAACTACCTCAGGGTCAAAGAAGTGTGCCAAAATTATTTCAATCCATACCAAAATGTCATTTGCCACATTTATTATAGTATGTCAGCCTACACCACAGGAAGAGAGTTGTGGTTGAAATTACCATTGCTTTCTTTGATATCTTGAATATCTTTTAGGCCTGTTTATTTTTCTAAAGAATTTAGAACATCAGCACCTAAGAGCTACCCTTATTAATAATGGGTTTAACTGCCTGATTATCAAAACGGTGTATAATCAGAGCTAAGTGACCTAAGCATGATGAAACAGGTGTGCAATTTACTGACCACGTGGTAGCAGCTGTTTTCCCATTTGTATGTGTTTCTTTTCTGTTTGAGGTGGAAGGACCTTGTGTAACCATAGATGATGCGTTTGCCTCACCCAAGCCAGGGCTACAGGCGTGCCCTTCCCCCATACTGTGTGATCTGCAAAGGCATTATATGTAACCAAAATGTTTGTACCCCCATAATATTTTGAAATAAAAAAAAACCATAGACGAGGCTTTAGATCTGCATATCCATGGCTTATTCAAAGGGATCTGTGAATGGAATATTGGATACTTCTTTAACTACTGAGACAAATGTTAAACTTGGAAAATAATAAATATATTTGGAAAAAGAAAAATTATACACACGCTGATGGTGATGAGGGTAGAAAGTGGACTCCAGGACTCTGCTTCTATCGCCTTTGTAGCCCCCTAGTGGAAGGCAGGTGTTTTACCCCTAAGAAAAGTCTAAACTATTGATTTGAATGAATCAAATAAAGATGCAAAATCATCTTTAATATTCATAGTACTCATCATTGGTACATTAAGAGGAGCACAAGGTTTTATCAATATTCAACCTTTGTTCAGAAGCGAGGAAAAGTTCTGAACAGTAGACCTGCTGAAACTCTACGACCTGGTAAAGACTTAGCTAAACAGGGAAGCCTGATCTCTCAGACTCAGTTTCCATGCAAAGCTATATGCTGTCAGTTTCGTTTTTAAATAAGATTTTCTTTCCTGCTGCAGAAATTGAGAAATTGAGTCTATAGAGAAAATGCATAGCATACTGTCGAGTGCTCCCATCAGGAAGGCAGAACACCATAGATGGTAAACAAGTATATTAATAATGATGCTAATTCGAGTTCTGCTGTGTGTCTGGATAGAGTGAGGCACCTCTACTTAACGTCTCATACGTATTATTACTTAGTCCTCAGGTTCTTTTACACAGGAGGTCCTATTTGTATCCCTGTCTTACTGATAAGGAAGATAAAAGACTTAGCATCTGAACCAGCATCTGAACCCAAGTGTGTCTGACCCCAAATGCTGCCTCTAACAAATGCACATTAAAAATCCTTACATTTTACACACCAGACCTAAAAAAAGCTTTTTCACTTCATGATTACTTTTTAATTCTTTCAACCTTTTTGGGAAAAGTATAGTAATTTTTACTGATTTACAGCCTTCTATTAATTATTTGTTAAATTGTAAAATCAACTTTTACCTTTCAGAAACCCTTTTGTTAATATATAGAGTCAATCTGGGCTAGAATGTGGGTATTTTAATAGACACCCATGGAATTTATAAGCACCGATCACTGAGATTGCAACCACTGTGAGATAAGAGGATGTCCAAGGCCAGAAAGGTCAAGAAGAGTTTTGCAGGTCATTGGCTCTGCCCAGAACTGCCTTGGTGAATCACATTCCACACAGCCTCTCAGTGCTGAGCTAGCATCTACATAGATCAAAGCTGTGCCCAGAATGGCTAATTCATGCGCTAAACTCAAATGTCAAGATTTGTTAAACACATATTCCTTTAGATAAACTACCTAAGTGGGGGACCCACTAAAAGGAAAGTGATGCATTGGATTATTTGTCTAGATTCAGATTTATAGGTTTTTATTTACTGCCATAAGAGCAGCCAAACAATAAAAGCAATGGCATAGTAATAGCCTCCCCAGAAAAGAGTGAGAGTCTATTGCCCAGGTCTTCAGGGAGAGGCAGATAAAGAAATTAGTGAGATTGATGAAGCTTCTAGTGATACATGATGCTGAGGTTCATAATGGTGTGTCCCACCAGTCTTTTCTAACCACAATGAATATGAATGCATTATTGAATGAATAAGTCAGTAGCTTAATGATATAAGGGCTTTCAATATATCAACCCAGTTATTCATTCTCTCTCTACTCCTTTTCCCCACCTTTATTATTTCTTCTCCTCTCTTAATGAAGATTGCATTGTGACTACAAAATGTAATAATCCCCACCCCTAGCAACACCACAACCACATCCTCTTTTCTCACAGGGTAGAATACTAGTTAAGCAGCCCCATAGATCCAAAGGCAAAAATCTACCTCTATCTACCCAACTAATTTCAAGAGAGCATATACTGGACTCCTCTCAGTGACTTGCCTTTATTATAGCAATAGCATCTTCCTTTCTACATCTCATAGTCCCATAAAAATTAGGAGTATTTGGACAGGCATAGCATGACAAAGTGAGAATCCAGCCTACCATCTCTTCCAGCTTTTACTCACACAGGGAAAGGAGAGGAAAAGTGACAAACATTGACGAAGAGTATGTTCACAATATGCTAGACACAGTGCCAGATACATATACCACAACATATTATCTGGGTTAACATGAGACTGTCGTGTAAAGTTTGTGCAGTGACCGTTCCTTGCCATCCACACCCATTCCACACCCATGGTTCCTATGTACTCGGGATAGACAAAGCCAACATAATTATATTTGACATGTTTAGAGATACAGAAACGGATGCTTAGCTACAATCCTTGATTTTCCTGGGACCTAGGAGCTCAACAAGAAATACTTAAATCCAATGCCCCTCAATTAAGCCAAAGCCTTATATAGACATGTCTGATGAAACAGGCTAGGCATGAATGGTCATGGCAGAAAAGAACATAATGCCCCGAGATAAAAGCATCACAAGTGGTAAATGAGTTTGAGAAGACAGGACTTCTCAAATTCATTTTATCTGGATGTTGGAAAGAACTGGTTTTTAGTTTTAGGTGACAGGCTGCATGTAACCCTATCCCCCATCTTTGCTATCACTTATGCCATCTGCAAGGTGAAAATAGAAGATACTATGAAACTAGGGGCTTTAGCTCTTTTGCTCTAGCATCTCCTTAACAAACAAAGTACTGAGCAGCTGAGCTCTCAAAAAAGGATAGCACGAAGAAATTTCCAAAGAAGTTCTGGTATTATGCAAGGGTGTCAGGTGCAACCTTGCAGAGACCCAAGGTATTGTGGTCCAGTCCGAAAATATCCATTACAAACCAAGGTTTGCAGGAATTGAAACACTTTCAGGCCAACTGTAACTTCTTGGCTCAGGTATTTTCTTTTTGATTTTGGCCCCTGTCAGTTTGGCTATTATGGGCAAAGTTATGCATTTAAGAATATGTTTGTTATATTTTATACAGCATTTCTAGTTGTTTTATAATGGGAGAGTTTTAAGATCCCAATCTCAATATTCCTCAAAATTTAAGCAGCCTCATTTTTTAACAGAACTCTTTCTAAAATAGACTTGTGTAAGGCTGCTATTTGAAACAATGAATTAATTGATTTTTGACTAGGCTTTCAGTCATTTTAATGTGTTTTTTTGTCTGATGCTATTTGTTCTCTGAGAACAGTAGCAGGCCTCTTTTGAACTTTGGAGTCCCTAGATATTGTTCCCTTTACTTAGCACTAACACATGGATATCCACGGATTAATTGATTTCTACTTTTTATCCATGTTGGAGAAGGTGTCACTTAGCCAACCAATCTCTTATTTTATTACAGAAGCCAGCTCTCCCATTCTGTTCTCAGCTCTCTCAGCCTACTTTAAGGGGGGAAAAAAATGAAAGGAACTGTGTGATTACATTTGACAATTGGTTCCTTCCAGGGGTGTAAACTGGAGACATGTGGTACAAAGTAGTGCATTCAGGAGGTTGTAAGCACCTGGACGTGGAGTTTGAAAAAAAAAGCCGGTTGTATTATTGTTAGCCTAGCACTGAGTCAATTTCCTAGATTCCTGTTGTATCTTGATAGAAGTTCTCCAGGCATGCAAACTATTCCCTGAGTGCACGTTAAACACTTTCAAAACTACATTCACTCTCTTAGGCTTCTGTGGAAGTAAATTCATTAAACTGGACTTCCCCACTGGATTGAAAGACTGAATGCAGTTTCTTTACATGCTCTTTAACTAAAGGAAAGATGACTTTTCAAAAGTTTATTGATTTGGCAACCATTCTGAATCCATTTACAGAACAATAAGCAGAGGGCCCTTTGTTTGCACAGTATCCCACTCTTGCTCCAGATTTCTAACCTACTGCTGTATAGCTCTAGAGACTGCAAGCGTGGGGAAAGTATCATAAGAAGAATTTGATAGCATGAAGCATGATGATGCTTGCTCATCTTTAACCCTCTAAATGAATGCCTACGTGAAACATCAACAATGGAGTAAAGCCCAGGCAGAGCAGAGAGAAGCTGGAAATAGGACACATGGAAGTAATGAAAATCAGGAAAATACAAGGAAACAAGACAGTTGCGGGATTCCAGGTTGGTTGCAAGCCCACCAATGAATAGATAGCTCTAGCGAAAGTATTAACACCAGGCTTGGAGAATAAATGCATAGCCTTTCCTTAATTACAAACGTATCTCTTCTTCAAATAGATATAAAGGAGAGAAAGAAAAAGGTCACACAGGATCTTGAAAAGCCAAAGACCATAATAAAAAGGGTGGTAAGCAGGGCTTCAGTATACCTGAAGAAAGACAATTAGTGGCCACTGCAAGTTACAACAGGACCATGGACCTTTAACTATGAACATGGAAGTAAATTGGTGGAAAAAAGGAGGGAGATGTGAACACTGTTGAAGGAAGGCTTAAAAAAGAATTTGAGAACTTTTAGGTGTGGGGGTAGTTACATGTAGAAGTGACTGAGGTTCTGGCCTCGCACCCAACTTCCCTTCAAAGTTCCCTCTGAAGACCTGAACATGGGGGATGATGCAGGCAGTACTATAAACTCAAAATAAGAATCGGGCTCAGGTCCAAATTTAGGAATATTTCCTGCAAACTTTAGTAGAAATGTAAATAGGCAAAGAAAAAAGAAAGAAAGAATGAAAAACAAAAAGCACTGAAAATCGACAGAGGATTGACTCCTGAGTGAAAGCTACTTGCCTCATAACAAGTAGGACTCAAAGGGTCAAGACAATGTTTAGAATCTCACCAAGAAAAGTATCTTAGGATACTTTTGACCCAGGAAGTCTACTTACAAGACACTAGTAAGGACACATTTTAAGATGTAGACAGTGCCTTACACACACATGTATTTACCAGAGAGTTATCTATAATTGCGAAACTTAAATGTCTCACAATAGGCAAATAATTATCATAAATGAATGGAAATTTTTGAAGATCTGAAAATGAGATTCACAAATGCAGGCTGTTATTGAAAAACATGTTGTTACATTTAAAACACAGGCTGTAATATATAGACATTTGAAAATTTTTAGTATTTTGGGAAAAAACTTAGGCATAAAATCAAATAACAGTCACAAAACATCATACAACATACAACATAGTTGTACAGTGGAGCCATAGGTTATTATGATTGTCATTCTCCTCCTCCTCTTCCTCATCTTCTACTTTTTTAATTTTCAAATTGTATTTAATAAGCTTACATTATTTTTAAGTGATTTTTTTAAAAAGTGGGATAAACGTAAAAGCCCATCTGAGGTTATTCATACAGAGAATGGATAGTCTAAGAGAGTGGCTCTCAGCATAAGTGTGCGTCAGAATTATTTGAAGTCCGTGATTCTGCAGATCTGGGGCAGGACCAGAGATTTTGCTTTCCTCACATGTTCCCAGATAATACTGATGCTGCTCATCTAGAGACCACACTTTGAGAATCACTACTCTAAGATAAATGCTAATTTCCATTCCTCATGATTCTCAAGATTTTACCCACCTATCTATCCAATCATTTCACCAAAAGTCTCTATAATTGTAGTATAGTGTAGTGAAATTGCCTCTACAAAACTATGACTTAACATTTTGCCCTTGACTTTTATCCAAGGTCAAAGTAAATATGGCACTTTTCTTTTTCTTGGAGGAGGAAATTGAGGACATTATTTTTTGTCCTTCAAGGTGCCTTTAAAAATGTCTATGTTTAAAACATTTTCACAGAACAAATAGGAAAGAGTTTAATCCTTTTTATTAATTGTTCTTTATTAAACAATGAGAACTGATTTTTAACTATGCACTTGTACCTCTGCATTATTCTTGGATTTAAGATGGTTTCTAAAAATACAGGAAAGACATGAGAAATAAAAAAAGTTGCAAATAGATGAGCAAATCAGGACAAATGGACTGACTATATAACACAGATGGCTTAACCTATCTTCTTTATCCTGGGAAGGTTTGCATTTACTATTGTACTGAGATTCCCTTGGGTTTGGTTTTCTGCAGTTTTTCTATATTTAATCTCTTACTCCCTTCAGAGCAGCTTTGAGGACTTTCTTGCTAATATTTCTTCCTTTCTATCCCCAACTTCCCAAATAGCTACCTCAAATTACAGGAAGATGCTTATATTCTTGTTCCTCAAATAATTAATCTTTGACTAAATATCAACAAATATAAGGTTATGTTCAACTAGCAACATAAATGAAATTAATATTTAGGGACAAGAATATTTATATCTACTGTCTCCAGAATGATTTTAAATATTTGTTTGAATATCTCAACAAAGCCCTAAGAAACAAAAGCTTCAAGAATATGAAAACATCTCTGAGATCAAATAAAAGTGCTACAGGCATTATAATGAGCTTCACTCACCATCTCAAATTTAACCAGCTGAAAATGCTTGTTTTTCCTTTGTAAGCAGCATTCTATTCAACTTTTGGAAATAAGGATCCTGTCTTACAATGGAAAAGCAGCATATTGTCCTATAAATCGAACAAAATGTCCTTGACTCACTTATCCTCTGGAGGAGCACTGCCTTTTGGTACCAGCTACTTAGCATATATTAAAGGAGCAGATTCTAGTAATTTTGCTTTTGGGCTTAAATGACCAGAGGCTTCCTTTTGTTCAGCATAAAGAAAAATGTCACTCTATTTCCAATGCACTGGCTTCTGCTTAACTAAACTCTGGAAATACTTGTCTCCTGCTGCAGAAGGACAACCTCAGAGCACAAAAGAAAGAAGCAATTTTAAAATTAGTGATTAAAGTGATTAAACATATTAGGAAAGGAGACTATTGTGATCCAGGAGCATGTAGGTCAGCGCCATATTTAAGTGAAACCCAATGTACTGCAAATACCTGCTTGCTTCTTGCTGATTTCAGCAACATATGATTATAACCCAAATAACACACTGAAACTGCAACTGGCAGAATCAATGAAACAATAGAAGCCTATTTAAGGGAGAAGTTTTATGCTCTGTTTTTTAAACAGCAAACCACATGATTGGTGTTTGCTTACTTAACAAGGCTGTTAGGGATAATGTTTTCAGAGTTGACACATTATCAATTCAAATCGGTTACTCAATATACAGATGAAACTTGTCAGTGCTATTGATAGGGTTCAGAGTTGTTTGGAATCAAAGTAAGCTCAGAATGAAGTGTTGATGGAAATCATTTTTAAGAAGTACTTATTAGGTTCCTCCTGCCTACAGAGTCTTGAATAAGACCCTGGAGAGACAGATAAATTATAAACATCTCTGAGAAATATTGTACACAAGAATAAACTGACAGATTTGCAACATGGAAAGAATTCAATGTGTTTGCATCCCATTTTTTAAGGGAAACGTTATGACATAATTGGATCAGAGTTTGTCCACTAAGGAGTACTGTGCACTCACCAGGGGTCAGATGCTTGGTATAAACATTACCTCATTTAATCCTCACAACAGTCTTGAAAGGCGTTTTGTGTCATTTTACAAAAGAGGAATAAATGAAGCTCGGAGAGTTTAAGCAACTGTCTCAAAATAGCTTTGTTAATGAGAATCGGAATCAAGATATGAAGCCAGGATCGCCTGTTTTTTTTTCAAAACTCTTTCCTGCAACATATCAGGCTGCCATACAGCGTGCTGTCTCCCCCATATTTTGGAGACCCTCTCATCCAGTTCCTCAGTGACTTCTCATTTCTAAGTCAAAAATCACTCTGTTCTTAGAAGACACCCCAAATTTTATTTCCCTGAAGTATTAAATATACCCAAGTCACTTTCAGGACAAGAGACACATAGGAAGCCATCTATTGAAAATTAAAACCTACCCGCACATTCCCTACAAACAAAACAAAGAAGTATGAGACAATTTTGTAGAGATACGTAAAACCAGTTTAATTCCAATGTCTCAGGAAAACTATTTCTAGGAGATGACACAGTTTATAGAAAAACTCTTTCAAAGTACTGTTACTCATCTAAACAAGCTGATCATGGACTGCTGGCACAATCATGGTGAACATCAGTGTACAAACACTCACTGTGTACTATGTGTGAGTACTCACTCACTTAGACTTACCTAGCCAAACACATGCTGAATCATTCCAGTTTCCTATAGCTATTGTGCATACTTGTAATCCATGGGCAATGTCCCCTCACTTAAGCATCCCTAACTATTTTATACATACTCATTTTTAAAGATTCAATTCAAGTGGTACTTCCTCCGTGAAGCTTTTTCTTTTATCTTCAACCAGGTGTAATCTTTCATTCTCCTCCATTATCATTTTTAATAGCATTTTGTTTATAACTCTATATGGTAATGCATTGTATCATATAATATATAAAACTGTTTATTGATTCAACAAACATTTATTGAATGCTTTCTAAATGTTACTCTACCTAAATTACTGCTAAATTCTGAGTCTACGGAAATTAGAATTATGCAAATATACCCCAGATTTTCAGCTCACAGCTTGGTCGAAGATGGTCAGCTTTATGCCTAAGACTAAAAGTTATTTTTTGATATTTCAAGTTATGTTGTGTTCATTTCTGAAAACACTGCATAAAAATCAGCACATGGCTTCCCATAGCCACTTTGAAAAGTAGTTGTTTCACTAAGTCAATAACATGTAATACTTACAATGAAAAATAATATATAGTTACTTACAAGAAGAATATAGCATTTGCCTATTATATTATTTTACAGTGCATGAAAGATATTTCTTTTTCCTAGAGTATAAAACTAGGAATAGACTAAGTAAATGGAGTTCCATGTTTATAAGCATGTGGGAGAGCTCACTACATCCTTAAATGAACACAATCTGACATTAAATGAATTTTGGATATATTATTGGTTAAATTAAATCCCAGAAACATTAAATAGATTACATAATGAAAATGCCTTAGGCAGCTTATTCACAAGGGGAATGCTCACATGTAACAACTGATAGAGCACAAAAATGATGTCCATTTCTTTTTCCCAGTGTTATAAATGCATTTCCATGTATTTTCCTTCAAATGAAAAATGATGAGATAGTGGAGCTTATATCAAGGTTTATTTAAATTTTGTATGGGTAGCTGATTCCATATTTTAGTCAGCCTAAGTCACATTGTTTTAAAGTCCTAGTGAGGGTCATTCAATTTTTTTTTGATACTTTTCCTGGCCAAGTTCTTACTCCTTGTAGCTGATTTCTAGATACAAATGACTTGCTCTCTTCAGAATATTCTTCCACCAATACTTTAAGAGAAGACAGTATGTGTATACTATTATAATACTTTTTGAAAAAGTTTTATTCATCAACATAACTTGAGGAGATACAGAAGGTCTGGAAGAACGGGTCTTCACTAGAAAACAAGGGTAGATATCTTGCACAATTTAAGTTGGTCAGGAGTTTACCATGTAAATGCTTTGTAGAACACCCAAATCTCACCTTTCATAGCCTACTCACTCCTAATATTTCTCCAACAGAGTAAACTCAAATGATTAATTTAAGCTTGGTCAGTCTTTCACTGAAATTGGGGCAAAGATAAGCTAATTATTGCATATGGGGAAAAGGTCTATATAAGTTCTAAAAAGTAAACAGCTAAAAAAATAATTTGATAACTACTACCTGATTAATTTATAACAATTTTTAGGATCTTCCTGCAAATCTTCAAGGCAGAGGCAGAATGAGACATGAAAAAGAAAGAAATGGAAACAGGGGGGTTATAGAACCAAAGAAAAGATGAACAGAGAGATGGAATGCAGGAAGGAAGCTAGTGCTCTGTGCCCAAAAGAAGTGTGGAGTATTGTTTTCTTTCTAGACTTTATAAGCAAGAAGGGCTAGAAAGGAAGTAAAGCATTTACTCCTGGTCAGACTGAAGATCTCTCTTCATTATCCTAGAAATTCTCTTCCAGTCATCTCAGGAGTAGAAGAACGTGTATTAAAAAGCTTCTAATCACCCACTTCATGCTGAGTAGTCCTGAACTGGGTAAGTTCAGCAGGTGTGTCAGTCAAAGTTGGGTCAATACATCTCATCGAAGATCTTTATTACATCTGCCTCTGTCTGTATCTATTTTTTTTTTATTTCCCAGCTTCATATTTTGAAAATTCTCAAACTGACAGGAAGTTTGAAAAATTAGTATAATGTATACCTGAATACCCTTCACCTATATTCACCAATTGTTGACATTTTATGTTTTCTTTTACCGTGTGTTGAATGCACATTAGTAATTTGAACAATTTGAAATTTAGTTGCAGAAATCACGACACTTCCTAAATATTTCATTATGCATCTCATAAGGATAAGAACATCATCCTGCATAATAAAAACAGCAATGCCATTTACTGTCAAAAATGTCCCCAATTATTCCAAAAAGGTATTTTATAACTTTTTAAAATATAGGGCTTAATGGATGACAAAGTGTTGTCTTTGATTATTATGCCTTTTTAGCTTCTGTTAATTTAGATGTCAGATATTTTATGTTTGTTTTGCTTTGCAAGACATTGATTTTGTTTTTAAAGGAGTCCAAGCAAGTTATTTTGAAGAACAGATCACATTTTTGAGTTTCTGGTTGCTTTGTCAAAAATGGATTCAGGTGAAACATATCTGGGAAGAATAACATAGGCATTTTTGGTACTTTTTATTACATCACATTAGAAGGCACGAGATGTCAGGTTGTCCTACTAATACGGACGTTAAATTTGATTGCTTTGTTAAGGGACTGACTGCTAGATCTATCTATAAAAGTACATTTTCTCCTATAAAATTAAATTGATAAATAATTTGTGGAGTGAATCAATTGCATTTGACTAAATGCCATGTAATACAAACACACATTTCAACTAAAAGTTTTAGTATCCACTAAGGAACTTTGCCTAATCCAGTTACTACATGTAGGGTTGTCAATGGTGATTTTCTAATTCTGTCATTTCTTCTATTTACTAATTGATATATTTCTGAAAAGAAGTGCTTCGATTTGCAACCCCCACTGTCTCACAGGTATCATTACCAGCTCATAGGTGTTTATGTCAATATGTTTACCAAAAATCTTTTTGATGCTCAAATAGTCCAACTTGTGGCCACTGGAAGTACCTTCAAGTGGTCATCCATATCGTTTTGACAAAACCCTGTTCTGAGCAGCTCTCTGCTTTCTGCCACATGATATTCCAAGTTTACCTTCAGTTTTCCCTGCCTCAGACCTGAAATTAGCCATTTCTCAAATTAGCTGTAGTTCTTTTTAATGGGGAATGGAACTTAGAAACCAAGATCTGGAAGCTACATGTATTCCTTGGTAATGGGATGTCATTGCTTTAAGAGCCTTCCAGTAGAAAGAGTTACATAGTTGCATATGCATGTACAGAAACATATATATATTATATACACACACACATACGTCATGTGTGTTTGCGTGCGTGCATGCGTATATATGTGTGTGTGTGTATGTATAATTTTCTTAGATCTTGCTATCCCATCACTGGGGCAGTATCATTTTGTACTCTTACCAGTAGTGTATAACAGTGTTTGTTTCCCCACATTTTTTCCAGTAGAATGTGCTATACAGCTTTTACAATTTTGCCAATCTGATAGATGAGAGATGACATCTCGGAAGAGTTTTATTGTTATTTCTCTTACTGACAGTGAAGCTGAGTACTTGAAAAATGATACCTCCACCCTACACTGGAAAAAACTTCAAATATCTCAGACATGTAAATGTATAATTGCAGTCATCCAAGCATTAAAACGCTTTCCTTTATAACCCGGATGTGGGGAAAGCCTTTCAGACTAAAATTTAAAATCCAGAATCTATAGAAAAGATTGATGAGTTGGAATGCATTAATGTTTTTCATGAAATAAAAAAACCATGTAAGCAAATTAAAAAACAAATAACTGGAGAAAATATTTTCAACTAATATCATTATTATGCAAAGAGCTTTTAAAAATCAAGAAGACAAAGATCGATATTCTGATATAAAATTGGGCAAAAGTCACAGAGGGAAAGGTCACAGAAAATTATATACAAGTGCCTCAAATATATGGTTATATCTCTAACTTTAGACATGTAGGAAACCTAATCTTTTACAGGTTCTATGCAGAAAAATATACTTCCCGTAATGAGCAGAAGAGACTGAAAAGAACACACATCAAAAATCATGGTTAAAACAATAAAACCGTGTGAGCGGGAAATGACATAAACTCAGTATCTGCATGAGTTTGGCTAATGGAAATCTTTAACTCTGAAATATCGCAAGACGATTCTTTGAAAAATAGAGACCCCCTCGGACTTGGGGTGGGGGCAAGGGCAACATACGTAACCTAAACATCTGTACCCCCATAATATTCTGAAATAAAAAAATGCAAATCTCACACTAAAAAAAAAGAAAAAGAGACCCCCCCCAAAAAAGTTAACTAGAAAATCTAGGTTTTTACTACCTAGAATGGTAAGTAAAATCACAAAGAAAATTAAATACATAATTACCAAAAAAAGAAAAAAAATGAGTGCAACAAGGTGAAATTTCAAAATTCTAAACCAAAGTTAAGCAATTGAAATTGACACAGAAAAAAACACGTAGTAAAGGAAGGAAGAAACTTTAAAAGCAGCCCTGAAAAGACAGCAAAGCACCTTAAATGCACATTACTAAGTGAAAGAAGCCAATTTGAAAAGGCTATAGACTGTATGACTCCAACCATATGACATTCTGGAAAAGGTAAAAACTATGTTAAAATAGCCAAAAAAAAATAGACAATGCCAAATAAGAACCAAGAAATATGCTTGGGAAGAAACGAACTCATTCACAAGCTTTCATTTTTCTTTGAAATTAAAATCAATTTAAACTAAACACAAATAAGGCAAATAGTTTTGATAGCAAAATTGACTTAAGATCTTTCAGGAAACATTAGCATCAGCAAACTAAACACAATAAAGAGAAAAAGTAAAATAAATAAAATCAAATACATGCAAGTTTAAAAATAAAAAAATATACAAGTTTGATTATAAAACAGTGAGCCCCATCCACTCACCCAAATGAGCTTCTATTGTTGGAAAAAAGGGGGTTAGAGAGTAGGACATTTTAAAAGAGCATCTGAAATCAGCAGTAACAGTTTCAGTAAGTCATAGATTTCTAGATAACTTGTAAAGTGATGTCATTTTTTTTTTTTTTTGGTTTAAAGTTTACCCTCCTAATGATAAAAAGATTTTTAAAAATCAACGCACTGTAAATATTTGTAACACAAAACTTGGTGGGGAGAAGTTTGGTGGGGAAAGTCGAATTCTCTTTACTTACACTAATCCAGCAACTGGACAAGCCAAAACCCCACTGACAATGTCTGATTACTTAATTGTGACATGGTCTATGAACCCTCTAGCAGCTCTAAACCTCTGTGGCTTATACCACTCTCCTTTGTGGCTGCTTATATACATCCACTTTGGTAGACAGAATTCTACCCCCCACCTCACATATATTCCATACTGCAATCTTAAAAACCTTTCAATATGAGATTTCATGCTTGTGAACATGCTGTCTAACACCTAATGATGAACTGACCTATGCAGATATAATTAAGGCTACTAATCAGTTGATCTTTAAATAGATTATTCTGGACTGTCTGCATGGACCCATAATCACATGTGCTCTTATAAGCAAAAAGGAATGCACAGACATTAGAATCGTGGAAGGACTTGATATGCTATTGTTCATTAAAGATAGAGGGGGCTGTGTGAGAAGGAAGAAATACATGTGACCTCTAGGGGTTGAGAGTAGTAGCCCTTTCTGAAAACCAGCAAGGAGACAGGAACCTCAGTAGTACAACTCTAAGAAGCTGAATTCTAACAGCAACCTAAGTAAGTTTGGAACCAATTCTTCCCTAGAGCCTCCAAACAAGAACATAGACTATCTGATACTTTGATTTTGGCCTACTTTTTGTTTGGTTTTGGTTTTTTATCTGTTTGTTTTGTTTTGTTTGAGACAGAGTCTCACTCTGTCACCCTGGGGAGAGTGCAGTGAAGTCATCATAGCTCACTGCAAACTCAAGCTCCTGGGCTCAAGCAATCCTGCTGCCTCAGCCTCCCATGTAGCTGGGACTACAGGCACATGCCACAACGCTCAGCTAATTTTTCTGTTTTTAGTAAAGATGGGGTCTTGCTCTTGTTCAGGTGGTTTTGAACTTCTAAGCTCAAGCAATCATCCTCCCTGGCCTCCCAGAGTACTGGGATTACAAGGATTTTGGCCTTCTTAATTCTGAGCTGAAGTTGTCAGACTTCTGACCTACAGAATGTTGAAATAATAAATGTATTGTTTCAAACCACTGAGTGTGTGGTAATTTATAATACAGCACTAGAAAACTAATACACCACAGAAAAAGCACCACTCCAAAAGCTTTCCTCAAAACTCCAAAGGACAATAATTCTCTTCATCACTCTCCTTAGGAAACACCCACGCACACATACCTTTACATTCATCTGTTAATACTAAGCAGTGATATATGTATTTGCTAATCAACAGCCAGTTCATGCGGTTTCCATTGAGGTTGCTTGACTTCTCTTTGCTGAATTGTACACACCTGTACTCTAAGCTCACTTTTGGGTCTTAAGCGTTTGCTCTACTTTCCTGTTACTGCCTTGGACTGCTTCTGCCACCGCCCCGGGCGACCTCTTTTTTGTTGTAGCAGCTACCCCACCCTCCTGTATATCAGTGCATGACTTCTACGAAGGGGCCCAAGGCCATTGTTCCTGCTATAACTGCCACCACCGTGCCTGACATCACCATCCACAAGCTAGAAAGGCCCTTTGTTTCTGTCTCTCCTCACTTCCCAACTAGGAGATACAGAGGGATTTCAAACTCTCTATCTTTCCATTTCCTAGCATGGGGTCTGTATTAGTCAGCTCGAGCTGCCACAATAAAACACCACTGACCAGACGCTTTAAACAACAGAGATATATTTTCTCAGAGTTCTAGAGGCTGGAAGTCTGAGATCCGGTGGCAGTCTGGTTGGGTTTGGGTGAGGGTTCTCTTCCTGACTTGCAGACAGCTGCCTTTTTGCTGTGTTCTCACATGGCAGAGAGAGAGAGAGGAGAGAGAGAGAGAGAGAGAGAGAGA